>VYZT01057540.1:0-31320 GCA_013400735.1 Pomatostomus ruficeps | reverse complement strand
ATTTAAAAAAGGTAAAAAAATTTACCACTTTCACTTGGTAATTGATTAACCTCTCTAGGTATTTCCAGGTTAGTCAGCAAAAACTGACAACTGAGATCCCTCTGCAATAGCTATAGCTTTGTAGGAATCAGATCAGGAATTCCAGGGTGGACCCTTTAGAATTTCAAGTCTGTCTGTGGAAAAAGAAATGCACAGCAAAGCAGGGTATAAACTTACAGCAGGTGATATACTTTGTGCTGACACTTACAGGAATATTTTCCATACTGTGATATTCAGAAAAAATCTTTTTTTTTAAAGCCCATTTGACTCCATTCAAACCTTGTGGTAGATGCTTCTTCAGAACAAATGCAGCTTTTATTCAGTTCAATTTATTTCCATTTTCCAGAAGCTGTGCAAGGATTTAATGCAGTTTATCTAGTTCATTATAAATGCACTTGGTTGTTAAAGCTGGATTTAACCTTCCTCAATGTCACTGTGTCAATAAATGCTCCAGTCATAGGGGTATTTACAAGAATAACAATAATATGGAGCAGGCCAGCCTCACTTTATAGCCTGTGGAGAGATAATGGTTACAGATGTAATACTAAATGCCATGAGTTGGCCTGCTTAGAAGAGCCCTCTCACTTCATTGACTATGGAAAAAGACTGAGCAGACTGATTTCCTCTATTTTTACCTAAATTAGCCTTTAGGAGTACCCTGCAGTCTGCATACTAATATCTTAATATACACACATAGGTTACTTCATTTTGAAAGTAAATAGTCTCTCTATGGATCTGTTGGCACTAGTATAATAAAATAAAACAACTCACAACTGTATTGAATGAAAGAGTATAACTACTGAAGAGATAAACAAATTATTCTGTGGTCTCTGGAAATGTAATAGCTCTCAGGACTCCAGCTGAAAACCTTTTAAGATGTTTGGCAACAATATTTTCTGCTCCTATTTTACCCTAGGCCCATTAGCTGCATTAATAATGAAAGAGGAGAAAATAGAAACTAAGACAATCTTTGCCTTCCTGAAGACATTGATTGCAATTCTGTAACAGTTGATTCTTGACCTTATACGAACTTGTCCTGTCCTGAGGGTTGGAATCTGAAGATTAGGGAGAGTTGACATTTCTGTACCAAATATCAGCTAGTTCAGTCTTCACTGATCTGGAGAAGAAATGATAATCTGATTCCCATCACACTGGGCACTGGGTAGAGCACATCTTTCTTGGCTCACCAGCTGGGTTTGTTTTAACGTTATAATTACATTTATATGTCTGTGACTGCTTAGGAGCATATGGACATCTCTCCGAGACTTCATGGATTTCTGCCCAGAATTGCAGTGGAAAGCCATTTCCAGCACTTGTTAGGAGACCTACAAAGAAACATACAAAGAAATACGTTATTGGGACATACTACCAATCAGTGGTGATTACTGCAAAATGTTTCTCAGGGTATCTTCGACTGTTTTTCTCCTGCAGCGTTGCTGAATTCCCATAATTTCTGTTTTGTGACTCCTGTTTTCTCAGTCACACACTTAGATACTGAATAAGAAGTTCACGCTTATTATAACCATTATGATATTAATGCACTGATGTCATCACTGTGGGGACTTGTCCTTGCCTTTTGCCATCATATAATCTGAGGTTTTAACTCCCATCCAAGAAAAGCAAACAGAAAACAGCTATAAGCATATTCTTGAGAATCTGAGCTATAAAGCTAAATATATATATGAACATTGGACAAGAGAAGTATTTATTCCAGACAACATATAAATTTTTCCTTAAAAAAATACAGTAGTTCATAACCTAAATGACACCAAGAAGTCCATATATTGCTGGACCTTAGACACTTTTCTGACATACTGCTTTCTAGCTCCTCAAAAGCTCCAGTTCAATGGCCTCTGCTCTTCCCTCTCATCTTGCATCTGGCTGACCTTCTTGTCTAGCATGCAGAAGACCTCTCAGGTCCTGCCAGACACAATATTTGGCCAGGTCTCACACCAGTGCTTCAAAAATAGGGCATGACTTTCTTTCCTCTCATATAATGAGACTAGCCCAACATGGAAGAGAGGTGGTGACAAATTCTACTGGCTAAAGTTTTCCTCATATTTCATCAGCTAGATATTTTTTAATTACTGATACAACCTTCTGGTGAATGAGGCGTGACAGACTTGACTATCATGGGAAGACTTTAAAGATTATGCGTCCCTCAAAAGAGAAACTGGACATGTCTGTGCCTTCAGTGACGATGCTTTGTGTGGTGCCTGGGGTCCTGATGCCATGAGTGACTCTGGGATGTCACATGTGGTATCTTTGGGAGCTGAAGGTAGCAGGACCTAGATGCACCTCTCCAGGGCTGGCAGATGTGAGTGCTCAGAGAGTAGTGGTGACCGCAGTCAACCAATGTCCCTGGTATGTAGGAGATCCCAACACCACATTTACAGAGTCCTCCTCCCCAGGGCCCTTCATGATGGCTGTGAGAATATACCAGAGAGATCACTGACAGCAACTGCCTGCTTGGTCACTGGTGTCTCCCCTGCCCACTCAGGACCTTCCAGTGCCTCATGCGCTTGGCTTCCACACTTCAGGGCACCCCTGGAACAGACCACCATAACCCAGTGCCTCCACTTGGATGAAATGTTTTCTGGGGGTTTTCCCAGGCTTCTCACTCTGTCCAATGTCCTCTCACAAAGCAGTCCATAGGATGCACCAAGCTACCCTCAGACCTTGGTGACTGGGAGCCAGGCTGGTGGTTTTGATGCCATCCATGGCTCTCCAGCTGCCGCGTCTCCTACCTCTCCTTATCTGGCAGAACATGCACTCCGCAGCAGGTTACTCACAGCACAACTTGATTAACATGGCTGGGAACTCTCTGACACAATGTCCTGAGAGATTTTAAGTGCCAGGAAGTCTAATACCTGCAAATATATTTATCTTCCTTTGAATATTTCATCAACTTGGAATTCATGAACTGGATCTTTTACAGGGAGTTTTATGAATTATGTACTAGAATCGATGAGTTCCTACTTTGCCCATATTTTACTTTGTCTCAAAGCCACAGTGGGGATCACAGCCCATCAAAGCTGCTGCAGCAATTAGAGATCAAATAGCATTGAAGGAGGCAGGCTTGTGAGGCCCAGAGTATTCCCCTGATTCAAGGCCCAGGAAAAAAGCTTTACTTAGTTGTAGTTTCCCTTCTTATTTTGCTGTATTTCAGCCTCTTTCTCCTGTCTGCCTAACTGTTGTGGTGAACAGGGCGTCCCTGAGAGCTGACTCACCACTGCTACTCATCCAACACACCTACCTGGCCTTTACCTCTCACCCATGACACTAACATGGATGCCTGCTATTCCTGTCGGGAAATGGCTTCTGTATCTGTCGTGCTGGCACTAACTATGCTGGCAGCTTTCTATAGGTTTGGTTTTGGTTTTTTTCAAGGAAGAAATAAGTGCTATGTATGAGCACTTACATTGCACTACACTGTGCTATGTTACGTTATATTATATTATATTACACTGCCAGAATGGTTCTGGATTAGCCATTAAAAACCCACCATCTATCAGTATCAGGTACCAAAGTTCTATAAACTTCTAGTTCTACATATAAAGTGTTTAGCTGAAACCACAATCCCCCTGTACACAGTGGAGGTGGAAGGGAAGAGGAAGAGGCGCAGTTACAAGATGCTAATTGTGCAGCTTGTTGTGCTAGCGGAAGGCATCCTGGTACTGTGCTGATGAGAGCAGTATAAAAATAACCCAGATAGAGATGAGGCTTCCATCACTCTCCTGCTCCTCACCTCTCACCTGAATCACTTTTGAAGGCTGCTGCATTGCCTCCTACAAGAACCACTGAGACAGAGTTTTGAGTGGAGTTTAATTAAAACTGAGATCAGAGGCATGAGAGGCTCTTGCAGGCTGACATATAAAGAAGATTGTGCCAAGTGATTTGTAGCAAACTAAAAGAAAGTCTTCCCTCTAGATATTTTTTTTGCATCCCAGGTTTTGCTGTTGGGAACTCAAATATTATTTTCATATATCCCCCAAATATCCAAGTCAAACAAACTGAGATCCAAATTGCAGTTAAAGAGTAAGTGGATTGCTTATAAATATTTCTTCCCATATTCTCCTTGAATTCTCCAGAATTCATATTCTCCAGAGCTCATATTCTCCAGAGCTATGCCAAACTCATTGAATCCCATCCAACTCATGGGGAGCTTTCTGACTTCTGCTCTCTGCATAAGTCCTCTTTCTCACAGGGGCAGCCCTTTATGTCCCAAGGATTCCTTTCTCCTCCAAACACTAAGGTGGGATTCTGACTTCCTACAGTGCTGGACCAGTTATCAAAGGAAAGCAACTTCATTGCAACTTCAGACCAATCAGTTTTGCAAGGAAGGGGACCTTTCTAGATGTTGCATTGCCTTACAGGTCTGAAAATCAGCTTGAGCAAGAGGATACACACCTCGAGGCTCTGGCCCTGAGCCATAATGTCTCACCAGGGCTCCAGACTATCAGCGGAGACTTCCCTGCTTTTAGGATTGAGTTGTGGATCTCAGCATGAATTTCTTATCTCTGCAAATGCTGTACTATTACTAGCATGCCCCAGACACCTAACTTCTGTTTTCTGGCTACTGACTTGTCTACAGTAAAAGAGAGATGATGATCACAAATGAAAGTGGGTTTTTTGTTTTTTTTTTTTTTTTTTAAATGTAAACCTTTTTCTTCCTAGAACAAGTCTTTAGACAAAGAATGACAAAAGTGTAATCCATCTGCAGTTACAAGGCTAATGAGTCTTGTAGGGATCGGTTCTTACATGGCCAAAGTCAAGCTACCTCTGGGAATATAGACTGTAAATAGATGAAAGTGCCTCTTAAGCTGAGTCCAATAGCAATAATATGATATTGAATCTCTCCCCTAGGCAATGATGCAGCAAACAGATGAGTTAAAGCCTCCAAGCCTTCTGCTTGGCTACTGCAGTGAACACTCACACTGAAGAATATCAGACTCATGGTAGAGCAAGTACTTTGTCAGTTTTTCAGATGAACCTAAAGGTTAGGGTGTGGTTCAGGTAAAATGAAATTGACAACCTGTCCCCAGACCCTGGACAGTTATTTTGCAAATGTAACTCTTAAATTACTGGTGCGGCACTGAATGTGCTGCAAAAATTTCCTCTGACAATTTTATATGTACTTTCTGCCTTGAGCTGGGGGTGTCTGCTTGGCAGGCAGCCCCCTGTTGTGCTGTTTTGTGCCATGGGCAAATGCATGCAGAGCATGTACCTCCAGAACACTATTTTCCTGTAGTTCTACACTACCACCCAAACCAAGTTACTAAAATTTAATGGATGAGGCTATGAGAACACATAGTTCCCGGCTCCCCAGTTCTTCCACAGACAGCTTTAAGTCATGGTCCACGTACGTCTTGTGCTGCAGAAAGCCCTGAGCAGCAAGATGAACAGCAGTTTTAAATGTACATGAGCAATAAAAGCAAAATAAAAAATAATAGCATAAAACATCATCTTAATACAATGCAACCAAGCAACTGACAGTAAACTAGTCAGAAAGATGAGGAATGTAAAGTCTTTGTCACTGCAGGACAAATGTCATTTTCTGTCTCAAATCTGGTGGTTCCAGAACCCTATCAGCAACACCAGCGCCAAAGAGCCCTTCCAGGCTGCTAATAAACAGACAGCATAATAAGACATCTTCCCTTCTTTTTACTGTTATTATGAGAGAACAGTGAGTATAAATTTAAGCTAGTGTGTATAATAAAGGAACCTGAGTGCCAACACTGAGAAACACCAAAGAAAGAGAACAACCAATAATAAATAGCTGTAAAGATAAAACCAACCAGAAGGCAAATAAACACTAGACTTAATGGAGTTCATGATGCTTTGTCTAAGCCTTCTTATAATCAGAAGAACAAAGTACTGAAGAAGGGGAGGGGGAAAAAGAACCAATGTAAAAATATATTACCTGATTCTGAGATAGTGGTAAGCAAGGTGAGAGTATTGGTAATGGGATCTTTGTAAAAAGGCAAAAGGAAAGTGTTCAAAAGGAACACTTTCCTTTTGAGGAAGGAGGAAGCACAATGAATCTTGAAAAGCAATATTGCAGAAGAAAAGTAGCAGCTCTGGGGATTGTTAGCAATGAGTTATTGTAAGGTTTCTTGCAGATTCAGCCTTGTGTCTCTTCCTGCAGCTCTGCATGTGGTCAGAGCTGGTATAGCAAACAATTCTTATCTTTTCTCCAATTTAGAGATCATAAAATTACACTTATGATTAAATAATAAACTGCACTTCCTTTTTTTGTACCTAAGGTGTATGCTGAATGGGGTAAGCTGCTGACTACACAGGAGTAGATGGCTTAAGAGACAAGCATCCAGAACTCAGACAACTCATCTTCTTGCTCCCTGTGAAGAGAGGATGTTGTTCAATATTTTACAGAGTCCCTCCTCTGGACCACAGCAATCTTGAGAAACCCTTCCTCCCCGCCATATACTGCTTGCCATGTTTTCTGGCAGTTGCACTTGTTGTTGCTGTTTCAGTATTTTAGGATAACTTTTCCTACTGCAGGAGGGCAAGGTAAAAGTTCAGAGCTGCACCTCCTTTTTACACTTTGCAAGTGCATATTATCTACCTGCCCCTCTACATACTGCTCCAATAAGCTTGAAGTTCAACACTGGCCAACATCCTAGAAGGACATGCTTAACACAGAGTGCAGAATGCCAGTAGTTTGCTTATCTCATGAAACCTGTTCCTTATTAAACAAGTGGAATTTACTAAATAACACCACAACAGGCAGGCAAAATGGCAGAAAAAATTCTGCACAGAATGAGCTCCAGCTTTTTTTCCCCTGTTTGAAGGTTATTCCCCTAGGGACTATGCCCTGTCTGGAGCTTTGCAAGGCACAAAGGGACATCCAATGGTTTATTGATACATTGCAAGCATGTCCAGTGCTAAAATGGGTGTCACGTGATGAATTTTTCCAGACCTCTGCTTGTCAGGTAGGTATGTCTTTTCCATAGGGTTTTCAGTCTATCAGCTCATTTCTTTCAGCTTCCCATTTCTGAGAAGAAAAGAAATTTGTATCTTTGAGTTTTAGGTATCTACGCCTTTCTCAAAACAGGTTTATGAAGAGAGAGACACTAAAGTTTGGTGCTGCTGTGATAGAAACAAACCAACTGTATCTTCATATCTCAGCCCAGAAGTATTAGACCATTCTACTCTCAAGCCCTAAACTCTTGCTTTGATCAGTAAAGAACATGTAGTCAGCTGGACTTGTGTCTGATTTCCAATCCTCTTAGTACAAGGAAAAGAAGCAGTAATTAAACCTATGCCCACCTTTGCCTCAGAACAATGGTTAATATTTTAGATTTTGTTCAAAGGTGATTGAGAGAAGTTCTATAAAGGCAAAATATCTTTTCAGTAGCACCTCTAGTAGCAGGATCAGCTAATAGATATTGTGTCACATGCAGGTTATTGCACCCTGAACAGCTGTGGATAGTTACAGCACACACCTGATCATGAGATCAATCACTTCATGGTAGAGATGTTCTACATGCAAAGGAACTATGGGCATTTCAGCTCTGTTGGAGAAATGCATGGTTGTGAGTGCTCAGCACCTCTCCACACATGGCCTTTGCTCCCAATTCAACCACAACTTTCATAAAGGCCCTTCTAAGACCCATTAGTGTTTATACCCATCCTGCTCCTGTGAAGTGTGTTGTGGATTCACACACTTGATGAGAGATGGATCAGCTGCTAGAGAGCAGGAGCTTTATTGGGTAGCCAGTGTGAGTTTGCACCTTCTGGGAACAGAAGGTGTTGGCTGAAAGCACTGGATAATGTGTGTTTGATTTGTCCTTTGTCAAGGTCACATCTGGCTAACCGCCTCTGCAAGAATCCTAGGTATCAGTAATTTACAACATCCCTCTCCTCTCTGAAGATGAGTTTTTGTTCTTCCTTTGAAAGTTCTCTTGTCTGCTATGAGTTATATGGAGAGAAAGTGAATGAAGGGGCCTTTTTTTTAAATGGGGCTTGACAGAACCTAACAAAGAGCATAAAACAGAGCAACTTACACAGACAATAGCACCAAGGCACTTAAAGCAAGGCTGAGAACTCCATTACAGCCCATTACTGTCAGAGCTGTCTCTTGCTGTCTTGCTCTTTCCCTGTCCATTGGTTTCTGGTAGAGGAACTCGCTATTGGCAAAGGTCAATCTCTTCAGCTGCAGTGTTTTGGCTAGTGGTTCCTATTAGCACAGGTCAGTGTGGATTCCAGAGTTCTCACAAATATCAGGAGAAAAACAACTGAAGGAAAAGTGTGTTTTCCTCTTTGATAATACTGCACAATAGCAAAAGTCAGTCAACTACAAGGTAAAAAACAGTATGTTGTTATGCAGTGTTCTTGCAAAAGGTTATGATATGAGCCTGTAGTACATCTTGAATACATGCACACATACACTTCTCCTAACAATGCATGCACTTAGCCTAGTTGCACTTTTTCCTGACCTTTATTTTTACTGTTATTCAGACTTTTTATCACTTATCAAACTTTTTGCTGTTTATCCAAGGTCTCAGATGGATGATATGGACAACATTGTAATGTTTTCATATTTTTTTTGGTGAAGAACCAGCGAGAACTAGATTCAAATCATAGCATTGGCTACAGTGGCTTAAAACCTGCTTGATTTCTGCCTGCCTGGGAACAGCTCCACATGGTCATCAAGACACACTGCCATATGTATAAGTGAGGCACTGGAATGGCAGGGCTCCTGGAGACAGGACTGCAGTAGAATGAAAAACAGCTCCTTCGATGCAACAGATCAGCATTGGACAGCCTGCCAACAGGCACTCCAGGGTGTGAGAAACAGACCCATTTTGAAGGGTATTAAAATGGTTTTGGAAAAAAGATGTATTAAGAGATGGTTAAGGTTGAAATTACAATCAAATTGAGATAGTAGATTAAGGTGAGTTGCACAACATAATCAACCCTTCTTGTATATATCCATTATTGCTACAATTTTTTTGTCCACCATCCTGTACAAAGGTGGCTGCTGAATTTGGAATGAAGCTCAGCCATACAGTTTTTGAAGCAGAGAACATCCCTTCTTTTCTTGCCAGATCCTCTCTCATCCCTTACCCACTCCATGTATTCAACAAGAATTCTGGAGTAGAAAGCAATGTATGCTTGTTGAGTACAATTCTGACATTTCCTCAGCTTCGCAATTTGCCTTTTCAAACTGCTTATATTGGCATTCCAGCTTATTTTTTCATTAAACTTGCACCCTGACCTTTCCACCAAAACTGTGTTATATGGAACAAGTCCCTTTCCTTCCCTGGGAGCCTGGGTGCCAACATGAACCCCTGTTTTTTCAGCTAACAAAGTAACTGATATCGTCAGTAGACCTTTGTTGTCTATGTCAACTAAGTACAGGAGTGGAGGCTAACACACATTTCACTGGTGTGGCTTAAAACTATTCTTTGAAAGGGCCAGGTCTCTGCACTGGGGGATTCCAAACCTCTGGATGCTGCTTCATATTTCTGACAGAGGAGAAGGCTTAGTGTTACAAGAGTCAAAAAAAAAACACAGAAGAGATGGTTTAGGGGAGTTTAGAAACATGCACAATACACAGGGAAAATGTAAAGTGAGTTTGGTAGCTACAACGATTTTTAAGAGTGTAAAAATTCTGACTTACAAAATGTACTATATTTCGTCAGTCATAAAAAAGAGCTTTTCTTTATTTCCCAGCTCCCCCAGCAAACAAATGTCATGTCTGTGTTTGTTTTTTGTTTTTAAAAAAATAAAAATTGAATTAATTCATTAATGAAAAACAAAGGAGTAGTATTTCCCCTTATCACTTTCCTTAAAAGGGTTGAAAGACCTTTTGCTGTAACTAGAGAAAATACGTAATTGTCATTGAGCATATTACTTTACATGGATAAATTCTTAAACAAAAAAGAAAAGGCAGATTTAACATAGTAACTGGTACTCAGTGTATGGCAGTGAGCATTCCTGCTCTCTCTGGCTGTTATATAATGATATTACCGTTACTCCAAGAGCATTAGTGCCTGCATTGGGTACCAGTTTCCCTGTTACTAGTTAAATCAGCTTAGAATCAGCTGTTATTTGCTTTTTCGCTCTTCTCCTCATTGTCTTTCTTAGAGATTCTAACAGATACATTGAAAAAACTTGCCAGGGCTTTCTGAGCAAATAAGAGTTTTCCTGCAGCTTTTCAGATAAATGTGTTTGCATAGGAGGGCTAAATGTTCCTGGGAAAATGCTTAAAAATTCTAGTGAGCAACCATAATGTTCACTTTTCAAAAAGTCAACAGAGTGGAGCTGAACTCTGACCAGTTTCTGCCTGGAAAGACCAATGTGCTGTGGCTGATGTGATCCTTGCACAGCTGCTGGCAGATGCTTGGTCCTTCCTCCTGCCTTTACCCAAGGCTGGACTCCAGTTGCACGAAGCCTCTTCTTCAGCAGCTGCACAATTATTCCCAGGCATATCAGAAGCCAAAATCCCAAGGAGCTGTGGGACAAAAAGCTCAAGGAGGAACATTTGTTTCAGAATCTTTCTCATTCTGCTTGTTCAAAGGAGGCTTGGTTTTGACTTTCTCACACTGACATATCCCACAATGGTCAAATAGGTCCCCTAGACTAACCTGATTTTATCTCTCTTAGGTAGTTGCTGATGCCTGAAAATATTTTACAGTTTTGCAGTTAGGTTTTGGTATGCTGGGTCCAGCAACCAAAAGATTTTTTGTTCCATTGAGCATGTTGAAAGTTATTTTCAGTAAGGACAACATTTTTCCTTGTCTTTTGATGCTGTTGAAAGATGTCTTGCAGGACTTGGATGTTGTTGAAATCTATGTAGGTTTGACTAAGAAACTGTACAATTCTCTTTTATGATATCCATCCCTTATAGCGTGTTTTGTTGCTACCAGCATTTTCAGACCTCTGTCAGTAAATCTGGTTCCCCTGTTTCATGCAGGATTTGTTTATTTTTACACTCCCAGGGTAACGGCTATATTTTTGTGATGTTTGAAATAACGGATTGCAGAAGGGTACACAAATAAAATTGGACCTCCAGGCCATGCCACAGTGTAACAAATGTCAGTATTTTTCTTGCTGCTTTTTTCTTCTTCCACTCCATTTTTTTTCCCCTCTGCACGACCTCTCTCTCCTCTCTATTTACTCTTGAACAATGTTCCATTTCTGTTTCCTGTGAAGGCAGGAGAATAGTGGGCTGAGGGGAACTGATGGGGAACTGTCCAGCACACCTCTGTCCTTCCCATTCTTGTCTTTCCAACACAGTTTCTGTTGTTCACACAGGCTGAGTAAATGGGGATTTTCCACCAAATCTGGGGTCCCTGTCTCATCTCAGATGCTGCCTGCTCTGCAGACAGCTATTGCTAGAAAAGGAAGAGAACGATTGAGGATGGATGACCTAATATCCTTCATGGTGTGGGGTGGCCAGCCCCACTGGTGGGACTTATATCATCAAACAGGTTTTAGTCTTCTCTTCCACCTACATATCAATAACTACCTCTCCTGAAACAATATTTTCTGTTTTTAGAACCTCTTCATCTTGTCAAGCTCTAAATTAGATTGCTTTGGGAATCACACATCTGAAAGCCCAAAATCTGACCTTATATTCATGTAGATGGATGGGAGTAACCGATAATCTCCACTCAAGTTCTATTTCACCTCTCACTGAAAACAATGAGGATCTTTAAGTTCTGTAAGAGCTCCAGAAATGATACATCATGCAAGACAGTATCTGCAAGACAACCAATCGATTTTCTGATACTCAGAACAAAAAGGAACTCAAGGCAAAAAGACATATGCTTCTCTGTCTTTAAACGCAAAGACAGTATTAATGACTTCTCAGAGAGTTGCAACAAAAAGCTGCACTACCAGCTCTCTTTTTCCATCCCTGTTCCCTAGAGTTTTCTATACATTTCTCAATAATGATGAGTACAGGAACTCAGGTAGACGTATCAGGTACAACCACAGCTGTAATAGAAGTACATGCACAGAATGTCTGTGTCAGTCTTTTCACTCAGAGAGCATTTTTTTCTCTGAGACAAACTATGCCTCAAAAATTTCTCAGCATAAAACCTCTCTGATCATTCAGGGTATATCCACACATTTTACCAGGATCCTCCACCATCACAGTCTCACCTTGAAGAATATAGCAGCATGCAGATTTTAAAACTGGGCATAATGCAAAGTAGTTCATTTATTTCTCACTCACTTGTAGTTTCACCAATTCCTGTGGAAAGATACAAGCAGTTATTCTTGAAGGAATAATAATCAGAGAAAAATCTTGATTTAAGAGGTTTATGATGAGTTGTATATAGCAGGACATCCATGTTTTATGAGGATAATTTTTCATCTGACTTACAACCATAGAGTCCTACAGCAATTTTCTTCAACAATTTAACAACCACCTGACCATTACAGTGTCCATGGATTTCACCAGCCTCAACTTTCTAATTATCATGGTCAACACTACAAAATAAATGCATTTTGCAACAGTCATGTTCAAAACCCCCAGCACAGCCACATATTCCCCTAAAACCAATCACCTGTAAAGAACAACAAGTGAATGTGGCAAATCGCATTAAATAGTGCTAAAGGAGAAACAAATACAAAAATAACCAGTTTCTTAGATTTTCAAGGATCCTGCAGTAGAAATACTGAAATACAGTAATCCCTGCTTTTCTCAGCATGAGATGAAAATCATGCAGTGGACTTTAACAAGAACCCCACAGCATAAAAAATTCTTAGAGCAGACTAGGACCCAGTTATGAATGGAAGGACCTTCCTACTAAAGCAGTCATTTCAACTCTGATCACCCAAAAACTATTTGTGTGCTAACACTCAGAACTCATGGACTCACCAGATGTTCACCAGCAGCCTTCCTTTCATTTTACCTCTTACTGAACTATTTCAAAATGCACACTACTCCTTCCTTCTTTCTCTCTCTCTCCCCTTCCAGACTGGCAAGTCTCCCTTTTCCACATGTTTTCTGAATTTGTTTGAGAGAGCAACATAACTATATCAAAAGAAAAGCAATTGTTTCTAGTTTATACTTCAGCTTGGGCTTCAGAGCTCATTGTGTCTGACAAAAAGACTGTGACAAAATTTTCTGTGCTTTCCAGCTCTGTACAGAGTGGCAGCATTCTTTATCAGACAAGCTGACAAGCTTCATTAAACTTTCCATTGAATTTTAGCTGGACGTGCCTTAAGACAGCACGTTTACAGTTACACAGATTTTGTGCTGTAATTCAGTAAGCATTATGTACCATCCAGCTGCATTTAATGAGTCTCATGGGTGTGAGCAGGTCCATAACCTCTTAATTAAAAATGGTGTAGCACAAAGGGACCCAAAAGACTGCGATAGTACCTGACAGACAATTAAAACAAAGCTCTAATAGCTTTGTTGCTTACCTCTAGTAATAAAATAGAATGATCAGAAAGCTCAATAAAAATCTATCAGTCTGTGTGGAGAAACATGTTTTGTGTAAGACTGGAAAATGATGCTCTACTTGTGAGCAGTGTTACAAATACCTTTTTTTCATGCTATGAACCCTTTGGTGGCAGAGCTACTTTAAGTGCACTACATCCTGACAAAAGTTACTCCTTCACCTCCTTCCATCCTACTGCTTGTGTGGGATTGGTTTAAAGATGTGGAACATCTATTTAACACACATGCACACACAAACCTCTGTGGTTTTAACCCAAAAACTCTCCATAAGAGATTCCTTTCTGTTAAAAAAGTATACCCATGGATGCAATATGGAGCAGAGCACTGATAAGGCCCTGGTCAGCACCAAGAGAGCATTGGAAATGAGGGAAGAATTAAAGAAGGCAGTGGGTAAAAAGACCTTAACCCATATTTTGTCCTTAAGGCTGTCACATGGAGTACTGCTCTTGGTATTTCCAGAACATTTTCTCTTACTAAGTGATCCCAAGTATCTGTTGAAAACACCTAGAACTTTCATACCTAGCTGGAAAAAAAAAAAAATTGACTTAAAAAATGTGTGTTCTGTGTTCTTTATCCCTCTTTGTTTTGTGATCCAAAGTGTATCACCATTTGAAGAGAAAGGTTAGGATTAGCTGTTTTGACTTTCACTAAAACCAGAAGTGACTAGATGTCATTACAGACCCTGTTTTCATTCCAAGATATGTAGATCCCATTGATGTAGATAGCCATTGTAACTTTCAACTGCACAGTCTTCAAATCTTTTAAATATGAGGCTGTCAGGTCTCATCCTACAATCAGATCTTGGCTTTGATCAAGACAGACTTGAGCCATTGTGATTGCTACCCAGAAGACATACTTACTTTGCATAGAGTATTGTTCTTATAGAATCCATGTCAGATACTGTGCCTGTGTTTCTATCAACTTTGGGGACATTTTGGACAAATTATTTAATATTTCTTAGTCTTTACCTCTGGCAGAATTTTTAATGTGAAAAAAAAAGAAGCAATTAAGTGCACTTTGTCTCTGCATGTTTTGTCATAGAGCTGTTGAGCTTGGGATACATTTCTAATTGCCTGCCTAGGCTGTTCACCTAAATTATGTAAGAGCTGATTTAATTATCTCTAAAAGCTTCCCTTAAAATGAAATTCCAACTTATCCTTATATATCTCTCAGTATAAAGCATGCCTAGAATTTTTTACTGTCCTTAAAATAGCAAAACCATGTTAGGGGAATGACTTACGGTACAGAGAGGCTTCTCACTCTTTTTTCACATCAGGAAGTCACGTCAGGAAGTACTACAGCCCTGTGAAGTTTTGTACCTGCTACCTGTTCCCCTTAGGGGTGCAGAGTAACCCCCAGAGTAGCTTTCATATTAAGGCTCCGCATTGCTGAAAACTCCTCTGTATTAGCTCGCATTTACTAGACACATTATTGTTTTCTAAAGAATTAAGCTGAAAATTATTTTTCCTTCCTGAAGTAAGTTGTTAAGTACTTGTGGAAAATTAAACCCCATATATTTTGGTGCAAAAAGTGTTTGTCTCGGAGATACATTAAACAGAGCCATACCATAGTATTATAGAGCTATTTGCCTGTGGAATGCCTCACAGTCTCTTATAACACCTAAAATGATACATTTTCTCCAGGGAACTTCAAACTAATACAGAAATTTTGAACTTCAAGAAACCAGACTGTCTGTCCCACAATGTATCTTTATGGTTATTTTTGTGTGGCAGAACCAAAATTTGTTTCTGTTTAGACATAGATGTAGATAGAGATTTATAGATATGTTCTGCCTTAATGAGCTTTGTTTTTCTACAGAATCAGCATTTTCCAGATGAAAATATTTATGTTCACACATTTGTCAGAGATATTTGTCTTTGAAAAACAATCCCAATGTAAAGTTTTCAAATAGCTGAATTCTGAATCAATACTGCCAAATACCTGCGTTTCTCCACCTTCACTCTCTACCAAAGGTTTGCTTGTAGGCTCTATCATGTGACACTCCTTTCATGAGGCATCCTTAGGGTTAAGTGAAGCTTCTTATATGTGGTGTAAGATATCCCTAAAACTAACATACAAATGTGTTCCCAAGAGGAAGGAGATCATGAATGAAAGCACTCTCTTATCAGCTTTATTATCTTTATTTATTCTTAATGTGCCTGCTATACATACTTTTATTACCTGCTCAGAATTTGCTAAAATAAAGGTGAAGTTTGATATCATTTATACCCTTAACGATATGTAATATGTAGAATATTGCAGAAGGTGCTAAGAATGGTACACCAAGGTTCTTTGAATGGCAGAGGACAATGCCTCTCTCTTGTTTCCCAGATAAGCTATCAACTTGACATTTGCTTCTAAATGTCAGCAAGACCTGAATGGGTGAAATCAGTCACTGAACTTTTCTTGCTGTTGGCTAGGGAGCAAGGATGTCTAGTTTAAAATAAGAATATGTAAAGGAGAGAGAATATCTGTAGTCAGAAGAGAGGAGAGGTTGATTTTTCCTGTTGTTGTCTGTCCATATCAGGTTATGGTCACGAAGCAGCGAGCAGTTTACTCTTAACTAGACAAATCATAACCGGAATGGATGTTTGTAATGTGACAACTGGTTTATACAGGAAAAACTAGAGATGATGCTTAACCCCTGTAGGGGGTTTGGAAGAAGATAAGAGCAGAGCCTGTGGCTCAAACTCATGGAGGAGTCCTTCATTGAATACTACCTGGTGACAAGAAGAAAATGTAGAATACAGGGCATGAGTTTTGCATCTGGGAGGAATGAAAATGGTATCAGCAGGAAACTGATAAGGCTTCAGATCATTGCTGTTAGAGCAAGAGCAAGCTTCAATCAAAGCCTGCTGCCTGAGATGCTTTTGAATCAGCTCTTGCAGAGCAGGGTCATCAACCAGAACAGCCATTGTAATGTTTTGAGAAGCTGTAGAAATTTCAGAAAGGGTCTTCAAGGAGTATGCTTATACAGAATCTCTGTCAGAAGACTTCAATTTGCTAACAAATTTAAGGAAAGCTGCTAGATTTGGATAATTACATCCCTCATGGCCTGTTTAATCTGAAATCCTTGACACTGAGGCAGCCTTGGAAAACCTGGAGCTTCAGGAGCTTCCATAGCTTCTGGTGCTTTGGATCTTTGGAGGGGCATTCTTCCTGGCAAACACCAACTGGACCTCCTTCCAACGGTAGAAAGAAAAAACATGGTTTGGCAGCCTTGGACAATTCCAGACTGTCTATTTCTCCACCCAGGCCCCACACAGCCTACTTCTCTCTTTGTCCTGCTTTTGCTAATTTCTAAAAATGGTTTGAAGTGGACCTCTCACCAAATTCTAACTGAGAGAATCATTCCAGGACTCTTCTTGGAATTCTGGCAATAGATCCAAAATTACTTTCCTTGATAATTTCTCTTTTAAGCTCCCTATTTATCACTTCTTCTACCTTCCCTCCAATTTTCATCTTCTTTTTGACTTTTTCTTTACCATCTCCACATCTTGTGTTTTTCTCCACTGTGTGGTGAAAAATGAACAACATTGACCAAAGAACTCTTATCCTCCCCTGGAGAAATGGAGGAATTGAAGAAAGACTGTTCTGCTCCATCTTTATTTTATTTTTCTTTTGTTTTTCATTTCCCCACATATAATTCATTCCTATTCCTTTTCTCCTTCTCTTCTCTAATTTTACACACCCCCTTTCTTACTCTCTGTTTTCTGGTTTTGTGACAGATCTCCTGACAGAGTAACTTGCTGCAGGTCAGTGGAAATTAGGAGAATTTGTTTTTCTATTATTGCTACAGCTATGCACAACACAAGTTAATGTAGCATTGCAGTTGTGATGATCTTGACAAGCTTGAAAATGACATTTCAATTCTAAATCACAGCCATTTATAACTTTCTTAAAAAAAGATTACCTTTGGGACTCAAATTTTTCATGCTCAGTCTCAGTTCAAGACTCAATTGGTTTTAGAAACTTTCATAAACATCAATTCAGCTGTTTGTATTTTTTTTCAAAGTTATCCAATCAAGAGGAGGGGAAAAGTGATTTTCATCACTTAAGGTATTTTTCATATGCTTTTCATCCCCAGTAACTCAAAACAACTTTGTTTTGAAACTTCACCCTTGAAAATGAATGTACTCCTGAATGATGCACTGCCGTGTTTGAAGAAATTTGGTTTGGAAATTACATACTTACAAACATTAGAACATTGTGTGCTGAGCATATACAAAACATTATTCCCCTTCTTTGATTCAGACCTCTGCCCAACAGTGATTAATGTTCCCAGGCATGAATATTTGTTTGCGCACTCATGAAAAATAGAGATGAAAAAGATCTATTGCATCATCTAGTTCATCTTACCTCCAAAAGCTTAAGGCTTCACTCTCTATTTGTACTACTGACAGAAGTGGAGAGTTACAGAAAGGTCCTTTCTTGAAAGTTTTCTGCAGAGCTTTAGTGGCATAGGGTCAGTAATTTTAACTCTGAAACACATTTCTTTGTTTGTACTTTGGCTTTGCCATCTAAAACATTTTCTGGAATTTCCAGATATGAAATTCAAGAAACAGTAAAATGTGTACTCAGCGGGTTGAACTATCACTCAGTCTAGCCTGAGGCACTCAGCTGTCTTCACCTGTTTTGTAATTTTTAACAACCTGAAGATCATGTCAGGAAGTTTCCCTTGCTATTACTTGCATTGTCAAGATCTTCAGCTTATGGCAATAGCCAAGTCATGACCAATTATGTCACCCTAAACAGAATCTTTCTCTCTTTATTATTAATTCTTTATTATGAATATATACAGCACATTATGCCATTGACCATTCCTTTTTGTTTAGACAACCTAGTTGTGCCAAGCTTCCTTCATCTTTGTCTGTAAGCCAGTCCATGGAGTCATTCAGTTACCCAAAAGATCATTGGCTCTCATCATGCTCATCCCTAGCTCTCCTATTATCCCAGAATATCTGCTTTCTACTGCACTTATTTGCACTTCTTTATATTTGTCAATAAGTTTTTGATTTTAATAGCAGTGCCTGGAACGGAAAGCAGTTCTCAATGGTACTTAACAGCATCCCATGGCAGGTCTACTCTAGGAAAACATTTTGGCTGGTGAGGTAAATATCCATCCTGAAAAAAAATTATCTTAGTTCTTAGCTAAACATGTGGGATATTTCTGTGGCATTAAAAAAAAAAAAAAAAAAAAAAAAAAAAAAAAAAAAAAAAAAGAAAAAAAAAGAAGAAAAAATCAAGGGAAACAAAATAATCCACAAAATGTTTGATGTCACTGAAAAATATTTTGAGCTGGAACATATAAGACTGTCAGTGATGTTTTTAGAGCAGACTAGCTAATACACTTACATAACAGAATTGTAAAACTAGATTTGTATCTGTACAGGAAAAGGAAAGAGGATATTTGCAATTGTGTTAGCATACTATAGGTAGTTCATCATTCCTCGGAACAACTACTGTGACAATATGACACATTTGAAGGAAAATATCAAAAGAGACCAAATATTTCTTCTTAACTCCCTGACATGCTACTTCTGGAAAGTTTATGCAATTTTAAAAATTGTGAAGTTTTTCAAAACAGCTGTTTGTTTCAGGGACCTGCATTTTCTGAGACATTAAGCTGGAAGATCATTTTCAGAAAGAGCTAAGTACTGCAAGTTTGAAAAATGGACTTTTTTAGTTGTCTCAAATTGGAGGTTGACAAAGGAGATTCCCAGAACCAATATTTGTTTTTGAATACATGTTCTAAATTGTATCACTGGAACACAGGCAGTACCATAGCAGAGACAGCACAACATATTTCTCTTTTTCTGAGGAATGCCACATTTCTTTTAAAGCTCATATATTTTAATGGAACTAAGATGAAAATTTGCATATAATAGGCAGATTTGAAGAAGTTATTTTATTCTAGCTTATTTATGTAAATCACAATGAACTGTTCAACATATAATTACTTATGAGACTTCTATGTACAGAAACCAGTTTTCATATTTCTTCCAAAAATGAACAGGAAGTGAAAATTTTGTTCTCAAGAGAAGTTTAAATAATCTCAAAACCAGGACAAGCTATTGAAAGTGTAAGTTGTCATAATGTGGACTTTTTACAATTAGATGGTTTCTAAAATGTAATTTGACAATGTTCCTTTAATCCTTTTACATTTTGTTCTCTCTTTCTTGGCTAATTAGAATGATTGACCCTTGTCATTTTTATAAAATCTCTTTATACATTTAAAGTGCATTATCATTCCATCCCATGATCTAATTAAATCATCTTGACTCATGGATACGTACATAAAACTGTTAAAAACTAGCTCAGACACATACATGATATGTATATCTTCTTAATCTCTATGTACATAAATAGGAATACATCCATGCACTATAGGGTGAAATTTTATTTAAAGCTATTTTTGCAGGACAAAGGAATAAGGCTGAGGAATTTCCATGAAGCAGAGTCTCATGTTCTTCAAACTATTATATTGTGATTTGCAAAGCCAGACTGTCCTGGTTTCACAGATATCTGCTAAGGAAGAGAGAAAGCCTCCCTTGGAATAGGAAATGTAACTTCTTTCTCTTCAAATTAGTATAATTTTGAAATTAAGGGGCTTTCAGGCAATGGTATGAGAAAAGAGGAATAACAGTCCTTTACTAATATATTTATATATATGGTGGAACAGACAAAACAACAACAATGGTAACCACAACAAATAAGAACACATAAACCCACAGACAGTCTCTCCCCGCTCTGTTGGCAATTCCCCTTTGGTGCAGTCACGGTCACAGCCGCAGGGGCGCTGGTGCTCCCGGTGCGCAGGGAGGGTGCGATGACTCCCCTGGCCTGCAGGGGGCGCTGTGGCGCGGCTCCGGCCGAGTGCACCATGGCGGCTGCGGCCGGCAGGAAGGGATGGAGAAAGAACTCCCTGTATGAGCTCCCAGGGGCAGCTGGTCCCAGTGCCCTCTGGATAGCAGGAGGAGCTGTAACAGGAGCCTCAGGGTAGCAGGCTGGGAAGACAGGGATTAGCAAGGTCCTGGAGTGGTCGGTGGGGGTGTGTCAGAGGCTCAGCAGCTGAGGCTGGAAGCCGCAGGGTGTCTTGACAGACAGGGCTGGCCCCCGAACCATGGCTGGGAAAGGCTGGCTCCCTGAGAGGGGGAAGGACACGGGGATCTCGGGTTTTCTTCCCCTGAGACACTGGAGCAGATGGTGGAGGGTCCTTCATTTGGTGAAGCAGGGTATTAGATAGGTCCCAGTGCAGCAGCCGCCATGAGCCAAGTTCTACTCATGATAGAAGCCACAGCAGAAGACAGAAGCCTGCGGTGATGGCAGAGTCTCACCGGATCTCCCGCCACCTCCTTCTCCTCCGAAAAGTGCCAAACCCAAGCCCCATAGGGGCTTTGTTTAGCTTTTTTCTTTTTCCACTAGCCCCAGTTCCCATGGTATCTCTGCCTTGCCCCCCCCCTCCCCCCACTAGCTAGCTGCACTTGCCTTTTAGTTCTTTTGTCTTTCTCAAGTACTCACCCATTATCACTTCTTAGCAACAAAAATGGGGAAAAATTCCTAAGACAGACAAATAAAAAAGAAGAAGAATCCCAAACCCCAACACTGATATGCCCCAAATGTTCTTTATTATTTTTTCAATGTGTGAATTTTGTTCATAACCTTTCTGTTGTGGTATCTTGAAATTGTATCATCTGAGACCTACTGCAATATGATTTTCATGCTGACTCTCTGGACAGTATAACATTTTGGAGTGTAGGCATTTGAAATTGCTTCACTCTTGGCCAAAATCAGGGATACTGCAGGTAGAAGTGGTAGAAAGGTGGGATGAATGCTGACTGCTTTCACAAATCTCACCATTATATTCTTCTTCAAAAGGAAGACAGTATCCTTTTGTGGGTAGGACACACTTTACAGGCAATATTAGCAGCTAATGCTCTAATGTGGTGGTTTGGTAGTGCAGGCACACCAAGATAGAAATACTCCTCTACTGTGCTTATGTCATGGCAAATTTTCTGATGATTGCAGTTAACTTGTAGCAGAATGAAGCATGTGGCACAATTGCAGAAGCTAGGCTGACCCATGGTAGAGAGGTTTAAATGGAGGTTTCTTCTTCTTTCAATCCATATTCATCAGCTTCTCAAAAGACTAAGTCATAGATACCAGTTCCCAGAGATCCTTTCAAGAGAAACGGGGCTTAAAATGATTGCATTTGTGTTGCATGCAAATGATTGCAACTGTGTTTTGCAGAGGTTTTTTCCTGGCAGGTTCCCTACTTAACTTTTTTCAGAGTCCAACTACATGATGGCAGGGTTATTGACCTTGTGGTCAATGTAATAATCCTCAGCTGCCCTGCCACAGTTATTGCCCTCACATATATTTATATCACAGCTGCTGAAGCTTCAGGATATTGCTGCAATACCAATAATAAATATTAATATTTCTATAGCAATCAATTGCTCTTAATTACTATCACCCCAGGAGCCAAGTGAAAGAGGAGCCAAGTTCTGAAGTAGAGATCCTTATTCAATGACTTATTTCCAAAGGAGAGAAGCAATGCAGAGAAAACTGGAAATCTGCCAACAGAAGGAGACACCTGAAAGAGAGGAAGATAAATATTTAGCCCCTGAGATCTGTTAAAGTACAAAACATCATCTATAATTCAGATTCAAAATTACTATATTTAAATATTGTCACAACTGTACTACAAATAGGCTTCCTATGCTGACAAATTGCAAGGTAAGTGTGAGACATGAACCTCAGTCTTAACTTACTTCCTCTCCCTGGAAATTGGGGCTGTCACTGGAACACTTTTTCAAACTCTGACTATATTTGTACTTTTTTCATGCTATAGTTAGATCTTTATTACAACTACAAGGCTGAGCAGTGGAAAAACTGGGCAAAGAGATTACTCCAGAATGATTCATCCATTGGAGACCTCAATCCCAATTTTGTGCAGAAGGGTTGAGCACTGAGCAACCAGTGAAAGGTGGCAGAGAGAAGCTGCCATGGCCACCCAGCAGAGGCAGTGGGTGCTGTGCTTATGGAGGCTTTGCCAAGGTGAGCTTCACACCAACTACAACTTTCAAAACTACCCAGCCTGTCCATGCCAGCATCACCACCTGGTGCTGGGGAATGGAACCCTTCCTAGGATTTAAAGACCTTTGTTGCTGCAACAGGACTTGGGAGTACCTGGCTGAGGGGCAATTTGACCCCTTATGAATAACAGAGGGAAAAATGATGGGAAGAGCTGGAACTGAACTTTTCATCCTTTGGCTTCCTACAATGACTCAGTGACCTGTCACATGCCTGTTCATCAGGAGTTTAGACAGGGAATAGTCATCCAGGAGTGCTGTACTCTGAGAGGAGGAAAGAGGGAAATACAACAGCACAGGTAAGTGAGCCCATCTGGAATGAACAAGGAAATGAACCTCTAGAGAAGGGAGGTCCAGAGAGGATTTTAAAAGAGTCTTCATTCCCGTGGAGGATTGCATCATATAGTATTTGTTTTTACATAAAACAGAGTAAATAAGTTTGCAATAGTGACAAATCTCCCTCTCTCAAGTAACTGTTCTCTGTCTTTTGTTGTTCTGATTATTATTCTTGTTCAGCTATCACAGAGCACAACCTTCTTTTTTTCCTTCTTAGGAGTGAGATAACTACTTTTTCGTGTAGGTGGTGAGAGGAATAGGGATAAACTGATTTTAATGCTTCCAAAAGAGTCTTCACCATGTCAGTAATTTCTTTATCCAGCAATGGTCTGCAGTCACAGGAAACATAATTTCCATTGTATCACTGCACTGGCAATGTGGGCAGTATCACGGAAGAGCATCTTAGCTTCAGGCCCTAAGAGAGGTCTCTAGGCATGTCCTGTGAAAGTATGTACACGGAATAAAAGCTGCTTCCAAAGACTGCAAAGCTTGGCTGTGTTTCCTGAGAGCCTGGAGGTGTTTGTACCGGGAGCTTTGACTGTCAGTGGAGATAAAGGGCATCTATGGAAAAGTCTGGTGTTTTGCAGCCAATATTTGGCCACCAGAGAGAAACAGACTAACCAGGGCTACAGAAAGGACAAGGAATGTACTGAAAGTTCTTAGGAGATACAGAAAAGTTTCAGTTTGTGTTCTGGATATGATGCAGAGTTTGTGTGAAATAAAAGACTGCTTTCATAAGCACTGCAGTGTAGAGAAGTGGGTAAGTTCAGATCTGGCTGGGAAAGAAAACCTGGTGTGGTATTTATCTGAGACTGGCAATCATACAAAGGTGAAATATCACTGCAGAGGGAGCTTTTGCTTTTCTGTCATCATCTTGCAGAATCTTCCAGTCATTGTGGGTGGTTCAGATGATAGTCCTTCCTCAGTCTTTACCAGATAAGAAACACCAGTGAGAATATTTGGATGTTGAATCAGGAGTAGGGGAATATGGAGGGCTCTCTCAGGAGGTTGTGAAAAAGGAAACAAAATAGTTATTGCCTCTCACCAATCTGTCAAAATAAAGTTTCCAAAAACTCAAGTTTCTTTACAGCACTTTGCTAGACAAATGTTGGAGAGCTCAGCACATTGACTATTGATGTTGCTGGGCAGCACAACAACGGGGTCCTTGCCCTGGGGCCAGGCAGGTGGATGGGTGGTTTCACCATGTTTGCAGAAGTCCCCACATCTTTTGCATTGCTGTGCTCCTCCCAGCTGGCACTTTGTCAGCTCAACTCAAAAATTTTGTTTGACTGTCACCAAGTGTTTGGTTATTAAAAACAAGCTGTCATCCTGGCAGCCTACAAATATAACATATAATTAAATGTATCCTGTCCTCTGTTTCCAAAACAGTGTTACAATAATGTCAAGATATGATAATCTAGAAAAAGGCAGTGTGAAATAGGAGTAGTCAGACACGTAGGATGTTCCTGTGTCTCCAACACATTCGTTAATTAGGGGGATTATGGCCTTGCACCCCGGACTGCGACATTGCAACATCCACCCCAAGAAAAGGGGCAGTGACAGTGGGGCTGAATAAAAAGCAAGTGTTGAGGTTTCTGTGGGAGCAGGTGGAGAGTAGGATGAAAGAGTGCAGGTTTCTCACTTTTCTTTCTGTGGAGTCTGTTTTTCTTACAAACATTGATGGTGTCAGGACTTCATCCCTCCTCTTTCTAACGGCAGTGTGAATGTGGAAGCAGACTCCCTTAGGGAAACTGGAGGATTTCGTCATTCCTCACAGCACATCTCAGTGGGGTATGTGTCCCTGCTCACATGGTGCAACATCTATCTCATGGCAGGGGTGGTCTTCTCTTCTCCCCAGTTGCACAGGTCCTGTCAGCAGAACCCCTGGCAGAGGCCAAGTGGTGCTGGGCTTCACTTGCCTGTGGATACTCTCCCAAAGTCACAATCCTGCTGGAGCCACTGGCAGACCTAGAAATGCAGCATTCGTTCCTGGCTGTGTGCTTGAGTTGCTCATGGGAGAAAAACCACCAAGTCATGCAGGACTTGCAAAAAGAAAGATTAGAAAGCACCAGTGAGCCAAACACCAGTTCCCATTTCATGTGTGATACGATTAAATGCTTATTTGCAGCTTTTTTTTTTTAACCATCATTATTTTGCACTCCCTCTGCCCTATTTAATATATTATTATTAAATTATATACTTTGCTAAGCATTGACAGCTATTTACTTTTATTGCACTGCTGTATCTTTGCCTCTTCTGAGCACTTGAATTGCATAGGTGCTTTGAACATATCTGTTGTTGTTGCATAGCAGAGGAGTGACATCTCTGGATATTTATAAAGTCTCTTTATATAAATGATTTGGAAGCAACACATGGCTTTAGAAATTATATCTCAGACTTTTCAGGACTGCATGTCTAATGTGGGTAAATAGTTACTGCACATAAGAGAAACCAATATGAGAAAGGGAAGGAGCCATCTCAATTTGCCATTTTGTGCAGATTTTTTTATTTTATAAAGTGCCTTCTACAGCAGGAAACATCTGAAAAAATTTTACAGATTTTTTTCAGCCTATCTCCTTTCCCTGCCTCACTTTCAAATTTTCTTCTATGATGAACAAAACTTTTTTTCTTTTTCGCTTGTGTCACTCTCTCCAATTACTAGTGCAGGGGCCAAGACTAGAGGAGAATTACTCCTCGTCAGCAAGAGAATCTCCTTACTCTGATGAGCTAAGAACAGGAGAAGTTTAGCTGAAGATGGTACAAAACCTTTTTCAGCACTATTAAGAAAAGCCTGTGGGAAAGGAGCTGATAGAACATATTTTCATTTGGGTTTCCTTTGCCAGGTCTGCAACCTGCTTTGCCTTTTCTTGCAGAGCGATTTAGTTACCTTCTAAAATGCAACAGCTTCAGAACCACCTAAGCATCCTAAGGGGTACATCCAATTAAAAGTCAGTCAAGCTGACACCCCTGAGTACCTGTGGTACTTCTGAAAGATTTGACCAGCAGAAGCTAAGAAAACCCAGAGGAAACATCTTGACTAGTGAAATTTTGAATTTTTTCCCATATGTCAACAGCTCTTGCACTGGAAAATACAACACACTATATGCAGTCTCAGAAGTGCCAGGCAGAATGGAATAATCACCTCCCTCTACCTGCTGATTACCCTTTTTCTAAAACATCCCAGTGTATGTTTGGCTGTGTTTCCCACAAGGAAACACTGTGGAGTCACATTCAGTTCTCTCAGTCTTTTCGTGTAAAGCTGCTTTCTGGCACATCAGTCCCTGCCCTGCACTGTTGCATGGGGTTATTCTACCCTTCATGGGGGACTCGGCATTTGCTTCTCTAGAATTTCATGGTCATGTCAGTCCACTTTTGCAGCCTGTCTATGTTCCTCTGAGTAGCAATCACACCCTCTGTCGTGACAGCTGCTCCCCTGGTTTGGTATCATCTGCAGCCTTGGCAGGAGTGAGCTCTCTCTCATCACCCTGGTTGCTAATAATCATAATATATTATATTGTCCCAGTATTAGGTCCTGAGGGATGCTACTTGTAAGACTGTCAGCTGGACTTGTTACTGTGGATTGCCACTGTCAGATCCCAGCAAGTTTTCCACCCTTTCACCGACCCAGTCCATAGTTCTCCAGTATGTTTATGGAGAATCCACAGCCTCTCTGGTCCCCTGTTCCAGTGCTTAACCACTCTCACACACAAAATTGTTTTCCTTATATCCAGTCAGATTTACTTTTTCTGAGTTTTTTGATCATTGATTTTTTTGTTTTGTTTTTTTTGCTGTATACCTCAGAGATGGGCTCCATCTTCCCTATAAATCTACTTTCAGCTGTAGCAGATAGAAATGAAATCCCTTTCCACCATCCTTTCTCCAGCATGAAGAAACGCAGCTACATCCATCTTTCCTCACAGAGCATGTTCTCCTGCCATCTATCCATCTTCATAACACTCTGCCAAACTTGATGTAGTTTTCACTCTCTCCTGCAACAGGGATCCAGAACTGGACAGAATGCTCTACGTGCAGGCTCAGGACTGACAAGTAAAGGGGGAGTGGGTGGTCCCTTAAACCTCCTGTCTGTGCCCAAGGTGGTCTCTACCTCCAAAGCAGAAGAGGCAATGAGGAGGCTCTGCAGGAGATGAGAACAGTTTCAGGTATGTCCTGGAACCCCAGTCTCCCCATCACCTTGCTTGGAGTGCTGGGTCATGTGTACCACAGATTTCCTTTGGACAACATGGGTGCTTTTCATTTCTAAGACACCAGGACATGGAGGTAAGGATGTGTGTATGCCCCGAAACTTGCTCCTATGTGATGTTTGGAGGCATCTGGTGCTGGATATTCTAAAAGACTTCCTGGGTCCTGCAGGCTGTGCTATAATCTAGAAGGGGCAATCCCTACCCTGTATAAATAGTACAGGAGGGGTATGGCTGAGGAGACACAGGACTCGGAGTCTTGTTTTGACACGCACAGCTCATGCATGTGGGAGTTACATGATAGTTGTAAATTTGATTCGGCTTTGTATGACAAATCTTATCTGTATATTGTGGTCTTGCTTGTGAACAGCCCCAGTGAGGCCCAGATTAGATTTGTATGGGAAGCATAGTCAAAACTAGGCATTTTTCCTTTGGGAAAATATGTGTGCTTTGAGCAGACATCTGTGGGAAAGATAAACAAGTAGAATAGTGGTCCATTGGGTGCAAAGATAAGAACTAGTAAATTGTGCTGGTTCTGCCTGGATAGAGTTAATTTCCTAGGAGCTTGTGTGGTGCTCTGTTCTGGATTTGTGCTGAAAACAGTATTGTCAACACCCCAATGCTTTAGCTATTGCTGGACAGTCCTTTCACAGCATCATGGATGTTTCAGCTTCTCATACTGCCCTGCCAGGGAGGAGGTTGTGGGTGCATAAGAAGGTGGGGGGTGAAACAGCTGGGACAGCTGAACCTGAATGAAAAAATTGAGATTTGATAACATATGACACATGAGATGGTGCTCAGCAATAAAAGCTATGGGGAAAAGAAGGAAGGGTGAATTTTTTCAGTGACAGCCGGGCCAGAATTTGGGCTTCGATGATCCTTGTGTGTCCCTTACAACTCAAGATATTCCATGATTCTATACTTTGTCTTCCCAAGTCATCACTACACATGATGGAGCCCTGCTTGCCTGGGGAGGGCTTAACACCTGCCTGCTAAGGGGAAACAGTGAACAAATCCAGATTTTGCTTTATTTAATGTGCAGCTTTTGCTTTACCTATTAAACTGTCTTTATGTCAACCCATGAGTTTTCACACTCTTGCCTTTCTGATTCTCTTCCCCATTCCACTGAGAGGAGTGAGTGAGGCTGTGGGGCTCAATTGCTTACTGAGGTTAAACCACAACACAGGTATTTGTGATCAGTTCCATGGACAGCATGTGAAGGACTGGTGCAAGATACTCAGTCTTTTTTCTTGCCTGAATTAAGTAGCTTAGACTTCACTTTTCAGTCTCTGGGAGAATTCTAAGAAACTTTTCTTTTAAAAGGATGAAGACAATAGCTGTTAAAGGGGGGCTGTCACTGAGCTTGCATACTGCTGAAGCAAGGCATGAATAACAGGAGCTGAATTCTAGCAAGAAACATCAGACAAGGCATAGTGATGTTTCTTCAGCAATTTATTGAGTAGTCGCTCCAAGGTACTGGTCCTGCCTGGTTTATTACTTTTAAATTGGTATTTGTGCATGTTTTTAAAAAATAGAATTAAAATGAGGATTTTTCTGCTGCTTTGGGAGGGTGTGGTTGGGGGGGGTTAATCTTTCTTCCTTTTGTTTTTCATTATGTATTCTATGTGATCCCACACTGATACCTTAATAAAATATTCTTACCTCTCATAGAGAAGACTTATCGTTGTTTTTAATTAAGAAATCATCAGCTAGCATTTGACAGGCCATTTTCAGCCACATTACAAATGTGTTCTTGATGAAATTTCAGGTATATTCAATATCCTGTAAATCAGAGAAGAGTGCTTTCTCTTTTCTACTATTCTATAGTAAACATGATAAATATGATGTCAATAGCATGTGCTTAGCAAAAAGTACAATAATGTTAATGGCAAGTTGAAAACCATGTAAACCTGCCTTCTCAAAGTGGAGCTGAATTCTGTAGCTTCCTCTTCTGGAGAACAGTTAGGGAAGTGTTGTCTGGCCCATATAGAAGGTTTCTTCTTACACAAAAAGAAAAAAAGAAGGTTGGAAGTCTCTAGCCTGTGGTCTTCTCAGGAATGGGCCTTCAGAGTTGGGGAGTCAAAGGAAGAAGGAAAAGTACTAGAAATCAAAGCTGAGCAGAGGAACTCAGTGCTGCATGCTGTGTGATGGGAGTGTCAATGCAGAAGAAAAATAGACTAAAAAGGGGGGTGGGGGTGTGGGGGTATGTGTGTGTTAGAGACAAAAAGTGAGACAAAGGGAGTATGTGGAGAGGGTAAGACGCACTCAGAGTTTTGCGTGTCAACAAAAGTGAAATTATATATCTAAAAAGTCAAAAGGAAAATCAAGACCTGATGGAAGGAAGGATAAAACTCACTAATGGACCTCACAGGACCTTCCTAAATGTTCCGCCAGATATGACTTAAAAGAAAAAAAAACACCAAAACCAAAAAACCCCACAAGAATACTTCCTTCTCTTTTGGAAGATGCTGGACATCTCTCTTCTCTCCACTAACCTGGGTGTACCTCAGTAGTCGGAGCTTCTTACCTATAATATCTATGGCTGATTACTTCCCACAGAATATTTCCATGCTGACATCTCCTCTTTCTCCTTTCTTGATAAACCAAGTTTCATCTGGACTGGCTGGGGTTTGTCTTAAGGTAGTTGAAAGATGCCCTGTGCTCTGGTTGTCACTGGAATGAAACTTGTTGCTGCGTCTTCTCTCACACCGTTATCTGTCTGATGATGTCTAGGAAAACACCTAAAAGCCAAGGACAAGTACCAAGTAGAAGGTGTACAGGTTACAGTAACTGTCATAGACGTCTATTCTTCACTCTGTATTTTTGTCTATTTTAGGTCTTACAGAACAATTTGAGGTACCTTGGAAACTCTGGTGCTCACAGTAATAATTCTCCTGGTCTGGTCTGGAGTGACTTCTGAAACATTACTAGTCCTACTTAACCGCATTCAGGTGATGCTTCAATGTTCTTATCACCTCCAGGCTACCTTGTCCACCCCTTTTACACAGTCTAGTACAATTTCTTAGTGGTGAATATTTTAAATAAGGTTGAACCACCCTGGAATTGATGTTAGTTTTGCTGATGCCTGACAAAAAGGAGCGTACAAGCTGAAAAACACAAAATTGATTTCACATTTGTTTGCAGCAGCACGACATAAAATTGCAGTGGATTGGAAACAAAAGTTCTGTGTCTAGAAGAAAGAGGCTGAAAGGATGTTTGGAAGTGATGAAAATGGAAAATGTTAACTGATGTCAGAAGTGATTACACAGGAGGCTTCTGCGCACTGTAGCTGCCTCTCTACAACTTTATTCAGCAAAGTTCAGCAATATCCATTGCCTGATGTCCCCAGCTGCCACTGCATTCTTTCACACCTTTGCAAATGCTGGTTAATATAACATTTTCCTGCTCTACTGCTTAAAGGACACATATCAAAAAGATGGCTTAATTTCCAAACGGCTCTGATGTGTAATATGCAAATAGTGCTACATGTAAGCTATCTACTAATACCATGTCCAGTGCATTTTGTTTGAACATGCTTTAATCTGACATCATTTATTCCTGCTCTGTGCTAGAGTTATGATTTCCTTTGATCAAAATGAAAATAGTGAAAAATGAAAATCACAGGCTTGGTAGAAACATTAATTAATATTTTTATTGGGACATATAATCTTAAAATACAGGCTATTCTGTATTGAACCAGAATCTTAAACCACTGTAAATAGAATTAAATTGGTAGGGTTATATTTAATTTTTTCCCATGTCTCTATCTCTTGCTTGTCTGACTCATTACCCTTCTTTAATTTCCCCAGCAAGATAAAACTGAATACCAGCAGTAGGAAAACATCTTCGTTTTCAAATGACACAAACTGAACTGGGCACATGGAAGTCTAATCAACAGAGCTTAGCAGAAATTTTGTGATCTAACATTTTCTCATTAGAAAATGCAGATTTGAACATGATCTAATGAGACAAAGGAAAGACAGGACAAAAAAGTCATTTTCATAAGGTGAAAAAATTCTGTTTAAAAAGACTTAAGCAATAACAATCCAATACTTCATTTTGAAACAGCTGATAATTTGCTTATTATATGGGTTAGAAATTTAATCTGTGATAATGATAAAATAGCTCTACACCATTTTATTATTAAATTTTGGACATTCATTACAAGCTTGGTATATTCTTTTACAATCAGAGAATCACAGAATGG
>VYZT01057536.1:345953-404182 GCA_013400735.1 Pomatostomus ruficeps | reverse complement strand
TGTCTTTGAAACCAAGACAAAGCTTCACCTGGAAGTTCTGCAGGATCGTCTCTGAGCCCTGTTCTGTTCTCAGTACCTGTACTTGGAGCTTGTTTGTTCACGCCTGAAAAGCTCAGCAGAATTAAAGTCTTATAAATTTCACCTCAATGGGTAAAACAGAAACAAGCCTTGACTGAACTCTCTCCTTCCTTTCCACCCTGGTCTTCAGGAGAAGGTGACTCCCTCCCTGTGATTTTATGTTGGCTTTAGCTGGCAGACACTGAGCAGACTCAGAGAAGAGATGTGGATGGAGTAGCACTGCAGCATACCCGGCATTATAAAATGATAAGACTTTGTATTAAGGTCACTTTGTCCATGGGAGAAGTTTAGAAAACCTTCTTCCAGCCTCACACAATCATATAGCTATGTTACCTTCTCAAGAACAAGAGACTTTCCTGTTTTGGACACCCAGAGACACACACCAGACAGAAAAGGTGTGCCCCAGTACAGCCCACATGCTGCCACATTACGGGAAAGCAGGGTTCATGCTCAATCCTGCAAAAACAAGAACTATTCTGACATTTCTGAAAAAGATAAAGCACATTTCTGAGTAATTTTAAACTTGTTTAGTTGGAGACCTGTCTATTTGAAGTCCAGTCTTCTCCTTTCAGCTCTGCATGTTTTGAACTCTTGCACCTTTAACAAGCCCTTGTACAGGCAGGAATGAAGCCCAAGCCTGCAGTTTGCATGGAATTACACAGCAGACAGCTGCAGCTTGCTGTGACTGTATGAGTGCCTTAAAATCTGAGAGGGGAACATGAAGTAAGTCTCAGGCAGCATACACAGTTGTTCCAGTCTAAACTGGGGTGATTCATTTTAAGAGAGGAATAGGTTTGATTTAATTTGGCAAGGCTCTTTTCAATACCAGTGGCTTTATCTTGTTAAACTTAACAGAATGAGACTGACAATGTCTGAACTAGGGTTTTCTGAGAATATCTGGGCCTTTATTTCTATCATGCTTCCTTGCCAAACAAGAAGCTTTGTTCTGCAAGTAAATACAGGTGCTTTAGCCAAGGGGATACCAGCTGGAGAGTGGTCAAGCCTCAGCCCAGCCTTGTGGAGCTGCAGAGAAGCTGGATTTCAGCTGTAGCCAGGACTATCCAGGGCTGTGGAGGATGATGGGACCTGCAGGACACAAGTCATGTTCCTCTCCCCTCAGCTTCCACGTGGCCCTCAGGCAATGCAGACCATAGCCATACTGGGAGCACAGACTCTCAGGTGACCCCTCCTCTCCTGTTCTGAGCACGACCCAGCCACAGGCAGATGCTGGGCTTTGGCCTCAGGGACTGGCATGTGTGATATGGTGTACATTCCATGTCAGATGTTTCAAGAAAGGCAGCCCCACATAGGAAGCTTTTCCCCTAGGGCAGGAACACTTCTGATTCTGTGTCTGTTTGGTTCACACCATGACATCTACGTATCATACAGAGTATAAGGCTATGGGGCATAATGGTTCCCATCTGCTCTCTATTCCTGAGCCTAACAGCTTTCTCCCCAACCCTCATATCTCAAGAGTGGATGCAGCCATGGCAGCACAGCTGTGGTGACCAAGCTCCTCCTTTGAAGATGACAACAGATGGACAGAAACATGCAGGCAAGAGGCTTAGGAAGGTGATAAAATGGCTGGTAGCTGCCTACTCTGCCAGCTTTTTTCTGTCTCCCTTTTGCTTGGACAGCTCAGATGGCATTGAATCACTTATTTGTTACTTCACAACTTTCCTGGCTATCAGTACCAAAGAACTGACCCATGTCATGCTCTGCCAGGACTTCTGGGGAAGCACTCATCTGAAGAAGAGACTTTGAGAAATGCAGGTGGGTGCTGCCATTGAGATTTCTAATCCACTCCTGCATAACAAGATGTAGAAAACAATATTTATTATACTACAAAGACAGTGAGACAATTCCATCTTTGTGACCCCTGGGGGTACAGGAGTCAGAAGCCCTGCCAGATAGGGATGCAGAAGAGGCAAGAAGCTCTGGCCCCAGACCAGCACCTGCCAGGAAGGAAGTGACTGAGGAACTGGAAATGGGATCACCTTCTTTTGGTAGCCTAGGAGGTCCAAGAATCGAGTTCAGCTGTTACCTTCTGTTGAGAGGAGGTGCAGGAAACTTCTGGCACTTCTCCAGCTGACCCAAGCCAGGCCCTTGTGTTAGGGTGGCAGTTTTCGAAACAGACCATTCTGATCAAGGACATAATTATACAAAAAAATGTGCAAGACTTGGCAACAGTGTGTGCATGTTTCTTATAAAACTCAAAGAAAATCCCCAAGAGATCATCTGAGAAATTAGTCTGATACTCCAAAACAGCATGTCTGAGTACTTATGGCTGTGGGTCATTCTGCAGAAGCTCCCCTCCTGGCAGCATCCCACCTTGGGGCAGGAGGAAGAGCAGCACCCCTTGCCATGTCCTCCGAGCAAGGCAGTGGTGTGGACAGGCAGCCAGCCACCTCCTCATCTGTTTCTAAGGGAACATGGGGAGATGAGCTATAATTATACCAATAAAGCGTGAGAGACAGAGAGAAGGAGACGTGAAATGGGCATTTGTGATGGTTCCCTCTTTAGTTTTATTTCATTTATTGCTTTGTAAATCACCAACAGAAGGCATCCAAAACATTTCATGTGTCAGCAGATGACTGAGATTTAAGTAGGGCCTTTTGACCAGTACTGTCAGCATCTTCCTAAACACGAGGGGATGAGTAAAAGTGGTAAACTGCAAAATGTAACCCAGTCACCAGCACCTCCCCAACTGAAATTCACACAATCAGAGCATTTAAATAAAAAGGGGGGAAGGTAGGGAAAGTTCATGGAATATGACATTACCTAAGGCTAAGCTGCACCTTGGGGAAGGGAAGTCCCCTACTCTGAATATCAGCTTGTGCAGTTTTGCAATGGGAATCACACTGTTTCAGCCAGGGGTTTCCTGGGGAGAAAAACTCTCAGAATGGCAAAACAGCCTGGAGATGCTATGGCACTTTGAGTGAAGGCAACCTGTCCCTGCCCTGGCTATGGGAGCCTGGGGCAGCCTCACACCATGGCTCTGGCTGGTGCTTAGGCTTTAGGGGAAAGAGCTGTTGCATCACAACACGGTGCCTCAGTCTGTTACCAGGGAATCCAGCGCAGCCTTCCACTTCATTGAATAAACAATTAATTTCCCGATGATTTTAATCACTATTCAACAGTCTTTACAACAACATGTTTATCCTTTGACCTAAAACACACCCTTTCTGGAAGAATACAGACTGTTACTGTAAGCCTTACCCTTCTGAACCACTTAATGCAAGTTACAGGGAGATGCTCAATCCAGGAGAAAACTGAGTCACTCCTATGTGGGTAGGTGCCTGGATTAGTAGGACAGTAGCAAAGAATATGCTAAAGGAAGGGGGGAAAAAGAGGGAGAGGGATGTTAGAAGGTAATTACAGATGATTAACAATTAGCAGGTTCAGTAGAAGCCGCTGACTCAGAAGGCATTTCACCTCACAGAAGTGGTGGTGTGATTTGCACCTCAGGAGGGACAGGGAAGCACTTGCAGTGTTTTAAAGCCAAGCACAATCCCCTGTTCTATTTTTTAACTGCAAGGAAGGGAACAGACCACCACAGTGTCTATTCCCTGTACCTAGAAGTGGGATAAGAGCCAGTTAATGCCTCTCATATGGCCTGAGATCTGCTCCAGCCCTCACTGTGTACAAGGACAGCCTGGAACAGCCAGTCTTCTCTGTGCAGCAAAGGGCAATGCCCACAGTCCATCAAAATTATTGTCCAGTGTACACTTTTTTGCATACACTTTTTTTTTTCATAAATTTTGTTTGGTTCGCATTGGTAAAACAGATATACTTTATCAGTACCATTCTGATGCTGCAAGGGAGAGGGCAATGTCAGGGTACACTTAGAGTCTGGAAAAATTAAAAAATAAGTATATACACACACACCAGTGGTAATATGAAACATCTATTGAATATCTGGCCAGATTCAATCTCAGATCAACAGGCATAGCACTGCTAATTTCACCCAAATTGTAGATGGCTGTGCAATGTTGCAGTATGGCTGCAGGCTCAGTATAAGCATATATGTCTGCTGCCACCACAGGAAACAAAAAAGGGCAGCTCCGCTGTCACTCTGCCAAAGCAGGCAGCACTGCAGTCCGGAATATGGCCTTACTTGGCCACACACCCCTGGGAGCCAGGGTGCTTCCTACCGTCCATTTCTCTTCCTCTCTTGCATGTGTCAGTGCACACACACTACTTAATAACTGACCTTAATGTAACATGGAAGTACAATGCAGTTCTCTCAAATTCCTTTTAACTTACCCATGCTGAATTCTTGAGATGAAGCTATTCTAAACAGTTTGCATAATTTCATATGTGCCATTCCCAAGAAACACTATGCATTTTAAACAATATGAACCAGGCCACAGCACTAAGGAAGTTAAATGAGGCTGGCAAATGATAGTGAACTGGACATGATTTGAACATGATTTGGACATGATGTCCTGAAAGGACAATATTTATGAAGGCAAAAATCTAGCTGTGTGCTGTGGGGAAGATTTCTGGAAACAGATGACTGTGGTTCCCAGGATTTCAGCTATCAATCATGCCTCTCAAAAAAAAGACTTTTCCCCCTGGATGATCCCTCTGTGCTTTCAATTCTAAAATTTCCCATCTCAGCGTGGAGGGTATTGAAGACTACCAGTGAAAACTTATGCAACCTCCACAGGAAACAACAAAATTTTTTGCCTCATTTGTCATCTCTGAGACTGAACAGTTCACATCCACTCAAGTGTGTGACACATAAAATCACCTCTTTTCTCTGGCAAGTCCTGTTTCTCTCCCCCTTGTCCCCAACCTACATGTTTTTTACAGGTCACTAGTTTCTCACAGCCCTTAATTTTGGTAGGGAATCCAGACTCCACCTTAATACTCACCAGTTTAAATTTTCCACACCAATTTGACTTTTCAACATGTTGCTGCTCAAAGCAAGACAAACAGCTCATGGCTGAACACATGAAAATCCAGCCTGGAGCCAGACCAAGTTCAGGGTCAGGCAGTTTTTGCTGGCAGTTGGGGAAAACTTTTGCTGTGGTTGTTCTGTGACCAGGTGCCTGAGCCACTCTGCACACCCCTGTTCAGCAAGGGGAGCAGTGGGGATCATTGGTCTCAAGGAAAGACCATGGGAGGCTGTCAAAGAGATTATTTAACTTGACAGAAGACAAACACAGAAGAGCTATTGAGTATTTCTCATACTTTCACATGCAAAACTTGCGAGCAGACTTAATTTAAATGTAGTAGGGGAAACAATGGAGTTGCAGGCTGCCTAATGAGATGTCTGTAGACTCCAGGCTCCAGGCCTGGCCTAGAAACCCTGGAACAGCTGGAATAGTACGGCAAGCAAAGAAGACTCTGTCAGGGTGCCAAGGCATGGTTAAATGCCAGGAGCAATGACTGCATAAGTGCAATACCAGTCCAAGCATGAGGAAAACTGATGTAGAGGGGGACTAAGGTGAGGATATCCCTCCCTGCCACTCTAGAGAAGGCTGATTGTTCAGGAATGGAGAACCCTACAAAGGAAAAAAAATACAAATGATTTTAGTGTTTTATCTAGACCTAAAGACTTCTTGTGCCTGCTAGAGCAGCTGGGTTTATTTGCTTTACTCGTGCACACTCTCTGGGACTGATTATTGGAGGCATCATGCATCACTGAAACAAAGGATGATAAACCTTGAGTGCCTTCTTAGTTGCTGCTGGAAGGTGTGTTTGTTGTATCTTTCACCTCAGATCAGTTCTGGATACAGAAGGGGAAACCCCCAGGTTTTCAAGGATGAAACTTATGGCTATATCTGAAGCCCACTGGAAATAATAACTTTCCCTCGATCTCACAGTTTTTCTTAAATAAATGTCCAAGAATAGTATCTCAAAGGCTCCTATTTTCTCAACAAATATTTCCATTAGCTATCTTCCCAGTCACAAATACAATGAAATGTACTAAATGAAGACTGGTTTTAAGGATCCTGAGCCATTTTGAGTGAAGTAAGACTAATATCAGTTGAGAAAAGTCATAGAGGAGAACGGATCAGTGATGTACAATTCTCTCAGAGCTAAGACGCATCCCTGCCTGAAGTGGACGTGACCATTGTCAAGGATGGCCCTTTCCAAAAGTTCTTCCAGTTGCAGTCATCAGACAAAGGGATAAATCTTAGACTATTTTTCCTTGGGAGAGAAATGGAAGTTGTGATTGCATTTGTTCATTTACCAGTATGGATAATATCAATGGGAATGATAGAAGAATCCAGACAGGTACAGATGGAGATCAGAAGCACAACTGGATACCTGACACAAAAAAATGGCTCTGAACAGTGCCATTGATCTTTTGAGTCAATACCCTGAGGAAAAGGACAGTTGAACAGTGACAAAGGAAGGAAACATTTCTGACACCTCTGAAACATCCCTCCCTAACTTCTCTTTCATATCCCACTGATCAAGGCCTCTGAACTAGTAAATCATCCTAGCCAGCTTAAGGGTTTTCCTGCTCAGGAAACTGTTCAGTCAGGTAGATCAACACAGTTATTTTGAAAATCAGCTTAACATGATGGTTAGACTTTAGTCTAGACTGCTAGAAGTGTTCATCATTCCCTCCATTTGTGTTTCCATTTACAGGCAATCAACAGATATGAGACACTAACAACGAGCTAAGTAGAATGACCATGTCACAGGGAAACAGACAGATGCTTATCCATAGTGATTTTCTACACAAAGTGATTTGCTCCTTGCTCTTAGGTTATTTTAAACATTTGTTCTTATAGTGCACAACAGCTGCATTCACTGTGTTACAATCACCTGCAGTACAGAGGAGGTGAAGAGAAGGGGCTGCACCTATATATCTGCCGTTCACTGCACTGAATATAGCTGCACTAATCCTCTGCATGGCACTGTGTTCTGCCAGAGATGGTTTACTCAGGATCCATCCATCTCCCCAGACCTCTTGACTCCAAAGGGTGAGCCCCCATTGTGGGGAGGTTCCTGAGCAGCTGTGAACCCTGCCACAGAGTGTACAAGTGCATCTCTGTGATATACACCCATGGGCGAGAGCTGATAATCATTCCTGGACCTCAAAGACCCAGGATGTAAGCTTGTGGCATGACTAACCCTCTGCATCCACCCACTCCTTACCCCGGCTGCACATTCATTCTAGAGGTCTGGCTGTTAACAACTGTATTTGATACTTGCTAAATTACCATAAGCCAAAGATAAACACCTGCTTGCCTACCATGACGCACGTGTTGGAGACCTGTGGATGGAGAGGGCAGCATTACGGAGTGCTTTAGTGCATCACAGCCTCTATTTTGAGGCAGGGTGATTCAGAATCCCCAGATTCCCCATGTTGGTCAATGCTGTTCATATTCCAGACAGAGACACATGGCTGGCAACAGTATGAAAACTTTCAGGACATACTCTGGGTATATATTGCATATTTACAAATTGTACTAATGATTGTTTATCTATACACACAATATGCATCTTGTTATTCACAGATTCTGTATGATTTGGAAAAAAACCCAAAAAAGCATAATTTTATTTGCTGTTTTCCTCAGAAGCAGCTCAGACAGAAAGAAAGTGGATGACTTCTCACAAGGAAAATGAAATATTAATGAAACTCCTTAGATACTGACTTATGCCAGGTCAAAGGCCAGCAACTGAGGTAACTCCCTTTGAAGCTGTGGTGACTCCTCATTGTTTTGCTGTATTTACCTTCTGGTTTTTAGAAAAACTCCATGCTGATATAGCAGTATGCATGTGAAATGTTGGTCAAGTAGTGGAGGAAACCAGAGAAAGGAATTTACATTAGAAAAAACCAGTTTTCCATCATAAAACTGGAGCATCTGTCATAACTAGAGGGACAAAGAGAGTTCAATAAAAAAGCAGGAACTTCTCTTGTGGGAGTTCTGGTCCCGGGAGTTAATCATTGCGCTTCCAAGAATGGATGGGAAGTACCGTCATTTCCAGTCATGTCCAAATTACTGTAATTCTGTGTGCCTCAGGAGGAGGCAGGTTTTTATGCATTACCTAACCTGGGCTGTACATTTCTGCCTGCTGGAGGCTGAGCAGGGGTGCTTTGTGGCATCAGAGACTTGGGTCACAATGTCATCATGGAAATACTGCTCAGACAATATTGCTATCAAATCATAATCTCATTAAGAGGTTTTTTTTTTTTTAAAGAAGAATGAAGAAAACACAAAAATAGGCAAATCTTATCAAAGATCACTAGTGGCTTTAAAGCAAGTACATATGTGGATGTGTGTGTATACCTTCAAAATATATACAAACGTAAATGTCTATGTATCCACTAAGTATATCTTGCATGCCTGGAGGAGCTAGATAGCACTAGACAAATGCTAAACAAAGGCACATAGTCTTTTTTTGGAAAAAGAGTGTCCAATCATATTTATGTGTAGAGAGCCAGCCCCTCAAGAAAAACAAGGAATGGTATCTGCCCCGAGCTACATCAGCTTTTCCAGCCTCTGCCATGGTCGCTGCCTGCAGGGCTGGAGAGTGAAGCTGTGGCAAAATGGGTGTAATACTGCAGTGCTGCAGAGAGGCAGGGCAATGGGTTCAGGCATTCAAAACCCACAGCAGGGTCACAGAGCTCTCTAGACTCTCCTTTTTTCCTAGTTCGGAAAGAAAAAACAAAAAAAACCCAAACCCCAAAAACAAATAAACAAAAAACAAAACAAAACAAACAAAAACTAAACAAAACAAAACAAAGCAAAACCAAAACCAACCAAACAAAAAACCCCCAAAAACCACAAAACCCAACCCCTCCATGGGTCACTTAGTGCCAAATTTCTACCTTTCCCTGAATGCATTGAGGAAATAAATTTCTACAAGGGGACTTGACTGAATTTCCTCCCTCGGCCTTCCTGATGGTGATTTGGCCCCACAAGCTTTTCCCAGAGATTATATAGATGAGTGACTTGTAGATGAGTGAGAACTAGGGGAATCCTGGTTCCATGTTTAGCTATTGACTCAGTAGCAGACCATAGAGGAGTCACTTGATCTTCACAAGACAGAATGTAGCCTAGGTAGACAATGGAAAAAAACCCACAAAACACTGCTCTTTGCTGAAAACCCAGGAACTTGCTTTTCTGGGTGATGAATAGCTGTATATTTCTGTTAAAGTGTGGTTCATCATATGCAGCAGACTGCTACCACACTAAATCCTTTATAAATTTAAAAATTTAGGAGGGTCTCTCTTGGTCTGTGGTCACTAGATGTAAGGGGGTTCATTTGTTTACAGTAAGGAAAGTGTGCTAATTGCAAATGAAAATCTTCCTGCTCCTAACATTATTACCGTACGTTCCTATTTGGGCATTTCAAACAGAATGTGCATCTTTTGCTCATCTCCATGATTACATGAAAATAAGAAAAAAGAAAAAATAACCACTACAGCTATGTTGTTCACATTATAACGGCTGCCATAATTGCATTTAAATGCAATACACTTTTGCTGATTAGTTTGCATGCGAGTGAAACAAGAGGGTAAATAAACATTTAACAAGGGCTTTATTTTGCTCTGCTGTAATTGGTGTTCATCAGTGTTGCAGAATGGATAAAGGAAAGTGAGCATGGAACGGCTTGTGGCCGAGGAGATGGGGAAACAGCGTAGTCAGTTAGTTTAAGAATGTAAACCGAAGGACACTGTGTCTTTCCCAAGGGAACTATACAATAACAAGATGTTTTTTAGTCAGGTAGGAATGCAGAAGGAGGATGGGAAACAGGAATGTTGGCACTAGCAAAAGGGAAACAAAAAAGGGGGGTTGACTTGCAAAAGCACACCAATAGCACGCTTGGGTTACAGAATATGCATGGGCACATTATGGGGCTTATATTAAGGCATGTAACTAATCAATAAACGAAGCTCCTTGCTAACTCACACTGAGTCGTCTGAGTTATCCCTCCGCAACACATCAGAACTATTGTGGTGGAGGTATACGGCAGCTAAATTACTTTTCTTTTTATTGAAAAAAAAAATAGGGAAATGTAATTTATTTCAGTACCAGACACTCTAAAGATAGCACAGTCCGAGAATTTCCATCAAGAGTCAAGTGAATTCAAACATATTTCAGCATTCCAGCAGCCCCCTCCCACATTTAAGCTGCTATTCCCACGTGTCTGTTACTAAATATAGCAGCAGCTTTTCAGATTGACAGGAGAGTTCCTGATTCCGGCTCCTGGGCTTTGCTCCATACACTCCTAATATGGTAGAGTGCTGCAGCCAAGTGAACGCTCAGGAAGGACTCAAGAGGGTAAACTGGGACCACAGGATCATCCCTTCCCATGCCATGGGAAACTGAGCAGCAGCAGGCCCAGAGAAGCTGTGACTTAACCTTTTGGTGTCTTGGCTCTGGAGCAGCTGTCAGCGAAGCCGACTGACTTCTCATGGAAGGGCACAGCTGTGCAATAACGAGTGATGCCAACCTCCCGTCGACACCAGCACTGAGAACTCCCACTTGGCCCCTCCATATCTCACAGCAGCCAAACAGGTTACAGAAACAACTGGCTAGGCCAAGAAGGGACAAAATGCAAACCATGTTCATTGTGAATATGTTTTAGGCTCATAAATGGACACAGGGGTCATTTTAGTCACGCTTCCCACCCCAGTTTTATGAGCAAGACAAAGCTTGTGTGCAGTGCTGGCATGTACATCTCTGCAGGGTATTGTGCAGTGCAGGCCATGGAGATAGAGCCTGAGAGATGATTACAGAGAGCAATAGTTGATTTCATCTACCACTATTTGCCAATGTTTGTACTACCAATTCAAAAATCTTTCCTGCATGATTGTATGAGTTTTGCAGGAGTCCCTGAAAACACAGATCCTGAAAATCAACCAGCAGAGCTACATAGAAGAAATTTGCTTCCCTGCAGAATGTCAGCAGGTTTGCACAAAAAGAAGTGACAAATATGGCACAGGCCTTTCCTGCCCCTCAACCTCATAATGACTATTTTTGCTCCAAAGTCTCAAGCATCTCTGTCTTACTAAACAGCTCTGCTCCTTTCACTATCATTCTGTAAATACCAGGATGCTCTGGGAATACACCATTTGGAACTTTGAGCTGCAGGCTGTGGTTTTCCAAACTATAAAAGCACCCTCTGGGCATGCAACAGAAGTGTTCATTTAGACACCTCTAGCTCTTTGGAAGTTTATAAGGAAATACACATTATAAATCAGTGCTGCACAAAGGCCAGATGAAACAGAATTCATTTTGGTAAAGGCATGGTGAAGGAAACTTTAAAGCAGCAACAAAGTGTAACCAGTATAACCAGCACAAAAGTGGGGAGGAGAAGAAGGAAAGACTTCTTTAACACAAGATGTAATATTTAGAAATGTATATTTTATAGTACATTGCATCCATTCTTAAATGGTCGTGAAAAACCACTCCGTGGTTTTTACTGGTGGGAGGGAGAGGAAACAATGCACAGGAAAAAAAAAAAAAATTATTAAGACTGCAAGGTAGGAGACCGAACATCCTAAATTCTAAAATCTTAGGATAAAGGACATCTCTACCAGGGTCTAATGCTCACGGAAGCTTTTACATACTGAAAACATTTCTTTGTGGCTTTTATGGGTGGATAAGCTCCTGTAACCCCAGTAGATAAAGGCAGATGGAAAATCCCTGCAGGAACTTCTTGCAATATGTTAAAGCTCCGCTGAAGCTTATAGGAGAGTTTCCATCTTTTTTTCCCCTCCTGTGTTTCATTTCCACTATCAGTGATGCATGAAGGAAGCTAAAACTGCAAATAAATAGAGGTTCCTGTCATTCAGGTTCCCTCAGTACTGAAAGTGACAACTGCATATTATTTATAGTCAGAACAAACCAGTAGCTACTGTGTGTTTCTAGCACTATAAATTGAATAAATAGATTGTCCTATACCACCTTGTTAAGCCCCAATGCAGCAAACTCCTGTTTATGCATTGATCTAACCTACCAGCTGGTGTTCATCAACAATAAATCAAAAGTATGATCTAAAATACCTGTCTTCATAAGGTAAACTATAGTAGGCCACCAGAAAAAAGGTACAGATTGGAGGTATTCATCTGAAATTAAATACTCTACCAATGGGTCTTGAAAATGCTCACTGAGGGAAGATAATCACCTCATCTTCTTCAGGATACTTTAGGTGTGCTTTTAGGCAATTCAGAGCTAGAGAGTATGAACATCCCCTCACACTGGAGGTGTTAATCACCATCTCAGCTGACTTGTGCTGTACATCATTAATCTTTTGATTTGAATGGCTTTTTACTCAGGAAAACCTTAATTTTGTATAAATATCAAAACCGTACATATTATGTACATATAATACATAATTTCATCTGAAAAAAACCCAGTTTGTTGTTTTTTGAATGCTTGTCTTCTTGAGATAAGATCTCCACAAACACAAAAATCAATTCAAGCTATTTTGGAATGTTTAAGCAGGAACTCTGTGTTTCCAAGCATTTCTTTTCACTCCTTCTTTCCCAAAAGTTAGGTAATTGTATTTTAAAAAATAAAAAAAGTAGGAGGGAGGGCAGGAACAAAAAATACTCAAACCTAAACAAACAAAAATGAGGAAATAAGGTGGTTGTCCCAAATCCAAGCTTTCTGCAGAAAAGTAGAAAGTCTGCTATGATTGTTTCCATGTCCCAGACTTAGGCTGGTAAGTGCTTCAAACTGTTAACTGGGAGCTGCTCAAATGCCATAACAAAGTTGATGAGGTAGACTAGGTAGAACAAATTCCAGAAGCAGCTAGAAATAAATGAGATATTGCTGATGCCCTCATCATGGCCAAGCAGCCCCTAGATTCTCTCCTAGAGGAAGCCTCATCAGGCTTATCACAAGCAGCTGCCAGGGCAGCACCTTGCAATACTTTAACCTGAAAATGAGACCAAGAAAAATCAGGGTTCCTCCTGTTGCTTGAGGTGTTGTGTAGAAAGATACTGCCTGGAAAGTTCATTAGCTGGGAATCCAAAAGCCAGCAGATTCCGGGAAATACTAAAAAATGGCCAAACTCATTGCAAAGGTAGTCACAGTTGGACTGTGACAGTGCAGTCACAACTTGCAACTGCATCTTGGGTTGCTCATCTTGCCCATCTCCTCACACCTTGCACCTCACACCTCCTCTTGCCAGGCTGTCTGCCAGGTGATTCTCATCCAGACATCTGTCTTGGCCAGGTTCAGGGAAAAAAGGGAAATTACACCATCTGGATCAGCTTAAAAAAAGTCACGGAGTAGAATGTCACCAGCATACTGATGGCACAGCAGCCAAACCACAGCTGCCATGGGAGCACTCAGCAGGAGCTGTGACAGAGCAGGTCTGGTGGGACGCACCTCTAAGTTTACTGACAAGGGAAAAACTGAGCTAATGATCAATTCTTGCCAGATTCTGACAGCAGAGGAATTGTGACTCTCTGCTCATTTGAAGTTGTTGGCAGATGAAGCAAAGTTAGCAATGCCATTTTGACTTAATCTGTCATTTGTAGCAAGAAGACCTGTGCAGAGAGCAGTAACACCTCTAAGTCCTTAATGTGATTGGGGAGGAATGAAGCAGCAGTTGAGCCCCAAGCAGTGCTCTGGTTTCCCAGCCTCTCTTGAGCAGGAAGCCAGGCAAGAGAGCAATTAGAGACTGATCAAGACATCTTAAGTAGAGGTCAAGATGGGAGTTGCTTAATCATAGTTCTGTAGACATCTGCAGTTCTCACCCACAGCAGACCAAGGTGTTCACAGTTATCTCTTTCTCCTTAATGTACTCACCTACAGCCCCCAGTTCCCCTCACACCTCCATATCCAACATAAAGCAGACTTGGGCACCAGTGTAGGCAGAGAAGCACACAGCTTGGCACAACCTAAGCACCTGATCTTTTACCCACCTTCCCAAGCTCTTCAGCCTGCTACACAAACGTTAAGCAGGGAAGCTTTCCATGAGGCCATTGCAAGAAAGATGAACACTGGGCTGTTTTTAGTGAAACTGATGAATATTTTGACCTTTTAATTCCATTTCATCTCTACATCTGAGACATAAAAGGCATCCTGCAGAGGAGTCCCTGGTGGAGAGAAGAATTGAATACACAAACTCCTACATTTGTGCATTTGGATGTACTGGCTGGCTTTTTCCATACCAGAGACATGCTGTCCTTGAAAATTACGGTGATTCATCTCAATTCAATCTACACTAAGCTATTTTAAACCCACTCATTTTCCCTGCATCATACAGATGCTTACAATCACATTATTATTCTTCAAAACAGAGAGTGTGCCTTCATTCTTACTGGCCTCCTGGCTTACCTCCTAGAAATTTTATGTTCTCCAATATTAGGTGAATAGTGTATTTGGTCCATTTCTCTTTTTAATCCTGAACCTTCAATTACAGGAATATAATCTAAATTTAAAAAAAAAAAAAAACTTGTGTGGACTTTCTTACAATGACACAGAAAGCATGCTTTGATCAGTCTTGGATGTAAAAAAGGGTCCTGCCACATGGATGTGGAGCTTGGCAGATAGCTTTTATACATCAGAGACTTACAGAGAGTGTAAGGGCAAATGAGCCACATTAGATATAAAGCCATCTGTGGTTCCAGACAAGAAGGATTTGACCATTATCAACCTGTATAATCTCCCAGGGATATACATTTAGGATGCCGTAGTCCCTCACTTATTCCGAGTCTGGAAGATTTTCAATTGGAAAAAAAACCAGAAAGCTTCTTCTACCCTTTCATATGACCTGAGACTTCTTACAACCATAAAAAAGCATATCAATACTGGGATAAAAATCCTCAGACTATCTATGAGACAGGATACTGTGACCCTCATCATCTCAGCTCTGTGCTGTCTGAAGGACCACGGAACACAAAGAAGGCCATGGAACTTGCCCAAGGTGATGGCCGAGCTCTTTCTGTGGTAGCCCTTGCAGGACACTCCCCCTCTGGGCACAAGGCACATCTGGACATGCATGATGAGACCCCACACCAGTGCTGGCAATGCGGTGGAGAGGGATGGGTGCTTGGAGGGTTACTGGGAAGGTGGCACTAAGGCCTTCCAGTAAGACCCAGGCTTTGCTGCTCTCACAAGGAAAACGTTTCATATTAGGAAGGGATGACATCTTGTTCTCTCTAGAGCTGCCTCCCAAGATTTGCCTTCCTGAAATATAAAGGCTAGGCATAATTTTTAACAAAGAGGACAATTACACCAACTAAAGGAAATGCACATGCTGCCAGATGGCTCAAACATTGTGCAAACAAAAAGTGAAGCTTATCAATGCATTATTTATAATCTGCAGACTGTAAAAAGAGGTTGCTCAGTCTGGCCACTGAAAGGCATAGAGAAATCCAGTGAGAGTCCTGAAAAGATGAGTTCAGGGTAGAGATTCATGAGGCAGCAAGAAAAGAGAAAGGAGATAGCATGGTGGCTAAGGAAGCTTTAAGGCTGCAGGTTCAGTTACGTGATGGCTAGAGAGGAAAGGAAGTGCTTTAACCAGTTCTCAGCACTATTCCAACAGAGGTTTTACTTACTTCCCCAAAACTATTTGAACCAAAATGAACTTTCTATTAACTACAACATCTCTTGCTCCTTCCACTCTCAGACCCCTGAAGTTCATTGACAGCCATGAATGTCACTTTGATTATACCTCCATTTCTGAGTATTGCCTACCCTTGAATATGTGTGTTCTAGTGACTTTAGCTGCTCCACCATGTCTCTGCCCTCCCTGTAGTATCTGGTTTCACATCCTGCACAAGGTCAGGTTCCTCTGTTTTGTTTCCAAGGTGCCCGGTGTTTATGTGTGCAAACATTTCCGTTGGTTCTTTGTGATCACCACTGAACTTAGGCAACAAAAACTCAGTTGACATGGAAAACTGTTAATTTAGTTTGCAAGTATGAGATGCGATAGATGAGGCTAGATAATCCTGCTAGAATAAACAAAGGTGCCAGTTTGTCTTGTTACCATCTTAGGGATAAGCAGTTCCCTACACTTACAGCTGGCGGCTGGCAGTCTTGCTTCTGGAATTCACAAATGTAGAGAAATCCAATGTATTTACTGCAAGGCTCAGCTGGGGGGAGGCCGGGCTGACAAGTGCATAATCTGATATCCAATTACTCCAATTTCAGGCTTCAGGGCCATGAACGCAGTAGTTCGGAGAGTTGTATTTAAAGTACACATATGAGGAACTGACCTGTGAGTGCATGTCTGTGGTCAGTACTGTATCTCTGTTATGACAACTTACAAACCTTTCAGAGGTTGAAGTCTGCCAATTTACACTTAGCTAAACAGAAATGGCAGCCTAAGCAGGTCCATTCTGGTCTGTCTTTGTAGATAGTGACAAAATGAAACCTTTCTCTCTTTAGTATTCTATTATTAGTAAAACTCTACAATCATCAAGCTATTTTTAATGCATGTGCTCATTTTACAGCTGTATGATGTTTTTATGAGAGAACTCAGGGACACCTACACATTGATCCAGGGTAGGGAAAGCATGGCACCAAGCAGTGCACATTTTCTTTCCCAAGCCAACAGGCTTCATTTTTGTAATAGGAAAACCAGCTATGGAGACCAGGAAGCAGCAACCCGACCTGCTCAAACTTTCACCCTCTGGACTCTAGCCCAAACTGTAAGACATTCACTACTCAGCTGGGGCAGGTCCCCTTCCCCCACACACATGGTGCCATCCATTCAAAGCCTTCCTGGTGATGAAGCCTATCACAGCAGCTGGCTGGACAAGGCGCCTTGCACACTGGAGTGACTTATAATGCTATTTTGTGACAAAACGCAGCAGATCAAGTTTGTCCCTCTTGTGGATTTTGAAGCACACTGTCTTCAAAAGGACCCTGCTTTTTTATTAAAAGGAGTGCAGAACTGTATGCTTTTTGCTATAAGAACACCTTTCTGCATTCCCGTGGCTAGAGGGAACACAGCTAGCAGCTGTTATATATGGCTGATATGACGCACTGTTATTTGTATAAGGAGCTGGGGCTCAGGGAATTTACTTACTGTTTGTGTGAGGACAGGAAAGGTGATTTAAAATTGTTCCCCTTTTGTAATCAAGCCAGACACATTTGACATCAAAAATTATAACAGGAGCTTGCTGCAAAAGTTTGGATTTGCATACATACATTACTTAAATCTAATCCCAGTGAAAACCTGTCATCTTGGTATGTTACACATGAAGTTAAAGACTTAACCAGTTTGCCTCAGACCCATAAACAAACAGTTCCTCCCTCTCAGCAGGTTTAATATGTTCTTTACAACCAAGATATCAAAGGACTTCTCCAGCGAGGCCCACCTGGTCTGGTCCTGGCAGGGGAGCAAGGATGCTCTTCCTGGCTGAGAGGCTGGAAAGGCAGCCCAGCACAGGGAGCTCTGCAAATGGCTCTCTGATTACCTCTGAAAAACTAAGGACTGTCCCTCAAATCTGATATTAAACACATGCAAAGCCTTACGCAAACAGCACTCGAAGGGCACTTATGTACATAGCTGAGGGCTGGCTCAGAGACAAGGCAAGGACAAGCTGGCCTGGTCTCACCCGCTGTAAACCCGGGTGACTCCGCTCCCTCTTGGCACAGGCCAAGGCCCAGGAAACCAGCACCACACCATGCTCCTGCTGGGGCGGTTGGAAAAGCAAAGGGACCACTGCCCTTGGCAGTGCTGGGAAAACCTGGAAATGGGCACCCTGGGCACTCATACCTGACAACAGCAAAAACCCTCCTGTCATCTGTAGAGTATTGCTGCATTGCATTGGTTATAGTACAGCAGAGGAAAAAAAACAGTTGGAAGAGGAAAAAAGCAGTGGCTGGAAAGATCTTTCTAATAAAGAAAGACCAGGACAAATGTTTTTCTTACTTATAGCAAGCTTTTTTGCGTGAAATTTAATTTTCAGACTTTTAAAAGTCCCCTTCAAAAGTAAACCTTACCATAGCTGTTGATATATATAAACAATGATAAATACATAAAATTTCTGCTTATGCTCCCAGACCTATACAACTTTCATGACCATCACAACTAACTTTTGCTTCAGAAGGAGAGTAAATAATACAACTGACATTTATTAGGGTGAGGTTGGAAGTGACTTTAATAAAAGTGACTTTGAGATAAGCTTAAGGCATTGATATAAATACCAGTGATGCAATGGAATGAAAAATAAAGCAATTTGGGATTTTTGCTTATTTTATTCTTCTCCCTGAAAAGAACTTGTATGAATACAGAGCTCTTCTATACCAAGATACAGACATGATATTTATCAGATGCAATAATCATTTCCTCTTACCGTAAGTAAAAATCCCAAGACAACTAAGGCTCTAAGAACATTATTTTTAAGCTGTGTTTTAATAGATGAATTAGTATAAGTACACAGCAGCCAAGGTAAACTGTTACTTTAAGCAGCAAAGGTAAATTGTTACTTAAACTAGAAGTTTTAGCTTTATTTGGTTCAATTTTAAAAGTACATCCTCGTGTGCTTTTCACAAAACCATTAAAACGGTTTTCCACAAACTACAGGTTGTTAGATATAAACCTATTCAAATTCTTTTCCACAGACTACATAATCTGTCCATTTCACACAAAAAAATGGTCAAAAGCAACTTATATTGCTGCTATATCCACTAGCTACCAGAACAAAACAAAAATTGAGTAATTCGATGAAGATTGTCTCAGGAAGTGACAGGCAGAGTAGAAAAACTGTATTGCAGGAAGCATCTTCTAAATGACAAAAGGCCAAACTTAAGTTAAAACCTAGTTAAACATAAACCAGAGACCAGGATCAAATAGGAGTAGAAAAAGGAGAGTATTTTTCTAGCAGGTTTTAACTATATTTCAGCCAGGCCAAGATGATGTGAAGGTGAAAATGCAATGACTGATTGAGGAAATGGATAACTGTAATAACTGTGGATATGAGATAGTATAAAACCAGGAATAGCCAATGAAGGATAGCAATATTCAAATATCCTTGAGAGTGTCACACAACCAGCTGGAACACACGTGTCAGACCTTAGGCCAGGACATCTGATGCATCCCCACCAACCACTCAGTCACAGGGTTCATGTGGAACCCAGGCTCTTCAAGCCAGTGAGTCACACAGGTCTTTGGGGAAGGAGGATATGGACTCAGATGTACAAAAAGGATTCCTCTATGAGTAAAATTCTCTTCCAGATTTCATAAACAGCATTTAAGGTGCTGATAGAAATTGCTGAGACCCCAGTAAAGTGAGCACATGGACACAGTTCTTTGAACCAGTCCTTTCTCTTAGACCAGTCCTTAACTTCTTGGACACCGGGTTTCCCTAAAATAATGCAGGTAAATAACCTTTCCTCTCCTCTTTTGCAGGGTTGTCCTTTCAACAAACTGTTTTGGGACACAAGATTCCAGGTACAGCAGCATGTATTGAAGACAAATACACACACACACACACACACACACATTCCCCAGCACTTGAAACCCAAACTTTTAAGGTTTGAGTTTCCTTCTGATAGCAACAGCCCAGAAAAAAGCAGTGCTTTGACTCGTAAATAGCAAATACTAGCACAAGGGTAGAGAGCTCTAGGGAAAAACTCCCAAACAACCCCATTTTTGAATATTGTTATAGGACAGTTTAAACACCCAGAAATTTTGAAGTATGATTTTTTTCTTTGTGAGAATGAATTCTAACACATATAGTCTTGTGCAGACAGCCCTTGAAAGTTTCTGGTTGCCTACATGCTTTTGCAAGGGAAAACCTTGAGGAGAAGCTTCTGAACACCTGCAGAAAGCTGAAGGACATAGAGTCACTCAGAGACAGGCTCCTCCTACCCGGCTCCCTCCATCCACCAAGCACTGCCAGGAGTGCTAGCCTATTTTACTTACAGGGTTGTACCTGGCAATTAAGATGATCTCTCCTTGCACATGGTCTGGAAACCTGCTTGCCTGCAGAATTGTTATGCTCACAGCCATCTCTTCCCAGTGCCTCTCCATAACCTGCTGCCACAGAAGGGCAGATAAATTTGGCTCATCAAGAGGGGGTCACTGAGCAGGGAGGCGAAGGGATGCTCCTGAGCACAGTGGCACAGCCAGCACTGCAGAGAGCTCACGTAGCAAAAGTCAGGTCACCCACAGTGCTCATGGCTTGGACTCCCAGCACTTTGGTTTTTAAATCTGAGGGCAAAACTTGTGACGCCTGTCCCTTGCTAATGGATACATTACACTGGAATATGGTATTCTGTCTTCCTGCTTCTTTGCATCATGCTGCCATTCTCTAGGTGGAAAGAAAATGTAGTCCTATTTACCACAAACAAAGCAGATTGGAAGCAATTTAAAAGGAAATAACAATTATAAAACAAGAAAGAACTGATCTGTTCCTCTATACAGCCTGGATTAATATGACTGAAAGGAGATGTGGACACACATCTGGAAATCTTTTTAGCAGAAATATTTTCTAGGATGTCAAAAAGGAATAGCCCAAAATGGCAAGTGTTTGGTGCTTTTTATTTTGCTTTGGTTTGGGTTTTTTTTCCAAAGGGCTCCCCTTACAATGAAAATGGTTTGAAAGAAAATCTGCAATTTCCCCACTCAACCTTTCAATTCTTGTCAGCTTTCAACACACCTACTTTTTGTTGTTCATGTTCAGTAATTTTGGCTAACAAATGTAGGCTCTAAAGTGAAGCAAGCTCAGACCAAGCTACCTGCAGACAGCACAATCATGTCTTCAGCAATCTTGACCCTGACACGGATTTTCAGGCTTAAATACTCACTTCAGCATTTATTTCACTCAGCCTTTAGCAAGGTGCAGTTTTTAGCAGGTGTAGTGCTTACTTCCCAAAGCATACAGCAGTAAAAGCCTGAGTATGACTGAGCTGGTAGTTTGTGCTCCCTAGAAACTGAACCTCTCTCTTTGTGGCAGCACACAAGTCACTTCAATAATATTCAAAGCAGCAAAAAAACTCAGCAGGAAATTCTTGCTTGTGTTTCTCTTATCATTGATCCTCAGCATCCAGACTGGCCGCCCACTCTTTTTTTTTACCACTATTTCTACTCTGTTGCAGGCTAGTGCATTTGAGGACTGCCCATCATGGCCCTCACATGTCCTTCCTTTCCTTCTCCTTTCTCCACAGTCTGCTGGTAATCCTGATGGCCTGTATCAGAAATGGTGATTCCCCTTTTACAAACCCATTTTCCCCTTCCCTTTGTTCTCTCTGAAGGGTGCTGTACTCACAACTGACAGGGCTGGGAGATGTTTAGATACATGATCTTTCATAGAATCACTAACTCATAGAATGGTTTGGGTTGGAAGCCTCCTTAAAGATTATTTAGTTCTAATTCTCCTGTCATGGAAACCCATGGAGGGGTTTCCTACTGCAGAATCCTAAAAAGAAAGGCTGCAGAAATAGGAATCACTCCCATTTCCTCCTCTCACACTTTCCTGAATAGAACCATCATGAAAGAATAGAGAACGAGCCACTAGCACGTCTATGCATGCACTGGGGTAGGTTGGTTGGTGGCTGGCTTATGTGCTAGTATCTGCACTTCCCTGAGTTCACATGCATTCAATGATTTATGGCAACCTTCAAGTTAAGAGTATAAATACAAGATGAGACTCCAGTCACCCTTTTAATGGGCAACAAACCACACAGTATTCCTTTTTTGTCCCTTTATCCCTTAACCCAGGATTAGTAGTAAAACAACACTCAGAAAGGCACTTGATTGGGTGGCTTTATTTTAGAGATGAGAGGAGATAACAACTGCCAAACAAAAAGTTCGTGTTACTGTTCAGTGACTGTTCAGTGACAGCTGTCAGAAAGGAGGGGAAAACCCTTGAGACTCTTCCCCTGCATGTTGCTATTTGTAGCCCACTCTCTGTATGGTCTTGCAAGCCTGTGATTAAATGTTGTGAAAGACAGGCAGTGCTAAGCAACAGAGAGGACAACACACAGGGAGCCAGCCCCCAGGTTGGAACAGACTTTGAGCTGTGAACTCAACGTTTCCATCTTTCGAGGAGCTTTGAATTTTCTCACACAAAGATCAGTAACCAAGCATGCTTCTTAAAATGGCTTAAAGCTAGCCAGGCTGAATCATGGAGGTCTTTGATGCCTAAACAGAGCTTTCGTTCCCATCCACAGCTGTGCATGCAAAAGATAATAAATTAAATTAGCTATTGTTTCTGCAACTGTTTGCCCTGACTAAGAGTATCATTTTGAAAAAAGAAAAAAAGAAAAACAACAAACCAAAACAACTCTGGAATTTAACAATTAAACAAAACCAGTTCCATTTTAATATTTGTATACATAAACTGAAAAGAAGAATTCCCTTCCATTTGTGCATTGTTCCATCCCTACTCCCACAACAATTAATGAATATACATCAACTAGCTGAATGATCTGTTGTCCAAGATTTTTGATTTTTGGCTTAGTGCTGATGTACTTGGCACCAATCACACTAATTTAGAAGTTATTTGGATGTTCTATCTTGCCATTATTCCATTATTTTTTAAAGTGAAATCCCAAAAAATTATTAATGCTCCAAGGAGAGGCTCAGTTGCAAACAGTGAGACTGTCACATTCTGAAGAGAATAGCTCACAATGCCCTTGCCCAGAAAAAACATGCACATTGAAGCTGGGTGGTTCATTCCTCCTTGCCAGATTCCTGGGCTACCACTGGAAAGTACAAGGAAGGAAGCATCAGCTTTGCTATTTCAACCAAGCAGCCCCTGAGTCCCAGCAAATTACTACTACAAACCAAAGGACTCTCCTGGGAGACAGAAGTAGAGCAAGAGAATCACAATGAAAAGGTTCCTTAGTGAGGAGAAAGAGCAAGGTAGCCAAAGGCTGCAGAAGACAGGTGCTGATGGGTTCAGTGTTCACCACTCCAGCAACACCCACTGCAGAAGGGCTGCAAAGCAGATGAAGGCTCCCCTGAATTGTGAGAAGGTGGAGGCTAGTCCCTGCCCCAGGGGCTGGTCATAGAGCTATAATCCCCCACCCATCTCCAGGATGATTTCACACCTCGCATGAACCTTAGGTACATCTCCCAGTCCAATTTTCTCTTGCTGGGATACAAGCAGTCCTTCACTTGTGTTCTTGGCAGGAAGGCTTGCCTCATTAACAAATGTTTAAAAAGCAGATGATCTCCTCCTTCAGCACGTAACAACAACAAATAGCATAATAAGGGGCTGATTACAAGACTGATTTCTACTCTGTAATTTAAGACATGGAGCAGGTAATGCCATGTACTGCATAATATGTGACATAGCTTGTGTGCTGATCATTCCATGCCATAAACTCCTGCAAGGCATAGTTTTTTCAACAGCATTTCTCATTTCTGAAAGGCTATGAGAGACAAAATAATGTCCTTATTTTGCCTGCAACAAAATCCAAGTTCTGAACACCTAATCCACAGTCCACACGCTGAGATCAGAAAAGCAGGAGGACTAGTCAAATTTGCAGGATCCATTGTGAAAATGTCAGCAACCACATAGTCTGTTTCAATGACAACAAGCTCAAACACTATTTAAACATAGTGATTTAATCACCCAAATGATAACCCTCATTATCTTTCATAAACTGTGTCACAAGTTAAACTATGGCAGGAGCAGAAAGGGTATCACAAAAGGAAGATACCCAAAGCTGTCCTTTAAACAGTATTCTGAGTGAAGAAATGTAAAAGACAAGGAGCAGTTTCAATGGGAAATATCCAAGGCTTCTGAATAGAAATGGACAAGGAAATAATAAACAAAATAAAATCTGAGCATAAGACATTTCTGGTACAATGAATCAGTGTGTCAAGTCACACTGAACAGCAATCTCAACCCTGAAGTGCCACCAGCATGCCCAGCACCACTTAGCAGAGGGACGTGCATGAAATGCATGGCATCTGCTGTAAGAAGTAGAAATTCTTTGCTTGCAATCTGGCAGAGAAGCTGAGGGATGGTAACCTCACTGTGGAAGCTGAAAGGTATGCAAAAATAAAAAAATGCTACTTAGAAAAAAAAGCTTTGGGGTTTTGTTATATTCTTAAACATACAGTGTTTCAATAGTTTGGGACCCATTCCACTGAACTTCAATTTCACCTTCTACCACATCAAACCTTTTGTCCTACCTCTCAAACACCCTTGGGATACAATTTCTGTCTTGTTATCATATTTAAAGCTTACTGTCACTCCATCACCAGGGGCATCCTTGGCACCTGAATCTCCACTTCTCCCACAAGCCCATGTTTGCCCTCTCTACTTCTCCCCTTGCAATCAGAAAAATCTCTCTCATCATTAATGAAAGCAACTTTCACTCACCGACCTCAAAACACACTTTCCCCACAAACTACCCATAATAAACAATCTGAGGAAGCATGGTCAGGCAGCAAGATGGTGCTTCCACTCCCACAAGAGGAAAAGAGGGTTCACACTGCCCCTCTTCCTGCTTCCTTTTGTTTTGCACATCACATGCACGTGAAGACCAAGACTATGACTTTCTACACGTAACACTGCATGGGACCTCTGCCATGACTGGCTTAGGCAAGTGCATTTAAGTGAAAATGCCAGCAGTAGTACATTTCTAATAATGAGACTTATGAAAAAATTTCCCTTGCCTTTTACAATCATCTTACTACCTAGATCTAAATTATATTAAGAATTTATATTTTCTTTCACTAGAGTTTGTGAAAAACTTCAGAATTTTAACCACAACGAACACTGCTATGTGCCAATGACATGTGTGTATGCTCATATACATACACACAAAGACCCTCGATGTTTAGGCTTGCAGATCCTCTTATTAAAAATTAAGACCAGTTTTTAATAAAGATTTCTCATCAGAATTCACCAATATCATGCATTGAATTTAATATATATTTAGAACAACTGTGACCTTTCAGAGGCTGTCTCAGGAGCTTATTACATTTTTCTATCCAAAATGAAATTACTTTAATTTTAAGGCTTTATTCTTGTTATAAAGATAGGAATGGCAGGGTACAGTCAACTGTAATATGGCAGAATGCAATAAATATGGTTTAGGGTAGAGGCTGACTGAAGTGACCCATGATACACAGCACTGAATGAAAGCAGGCATTTTCAAATGGAAAGCATAACTAGCAAAAGTCTTTCAGCAAGTGGAAGAACAAGGGAAGGTGTGCTCTGAGTATTGAACTTCCCTCTATCACCCTCCAAAAGCTAAGAAGGGAGAGGAAAGGCAAAGGCTTTCATCTGCGGATCTGCTGTCGAGGAAGTATGAGAGGATGCACATACCACCAGTTTGAGCAAGCTTTATGGACACCCCAGTTACCAGCATGTCCCAGGTGGGTTTGTGTCAGCATTACCCGACTAGTGCACACAATGAGGTGTTTCATTTGACATTTTTTAAAAAGTTCAATTTGATTTCCTCTTCCTTTTAAAATGCAAGATCCTAGGAGATCTGAGGCAGCCTGGCAGAAAGGCTGCCAGCTTTCTGGCTGTGTTTTGGCAGAGATTTGCTGACACATTTACACAAAACCTTTTCATTTTCCTGCAGCATTGCTGAGTGGCTCTAACAAACATCCAGCTTCTTGCCTTCCTTGCTACTATCCAGTGATATCTCTATGGAAATCAGAGGGAACATACACTCATTTGAGAGCAGAGACTGTGATTCTTTTTTCTGAATACTTTTTAAGGAATATTTTCAGGAAAAAAGGCGCTTCTGTCCCTGGAGAAGTCTTTGTTGTTGTGGGGAGCAGGCTGGCCCTAAGCGGTACCTCGACCTCACCTCTGGCTCATTCTGTCAGTGCAGCAGCTGGAGCCTCCTTCAGCCAGAGGGAACAGTTTCACTCCAGGGCTGGAGAACTCCAAGCATGTTTATTTACTGAATACTAATAATCTCCATGTGTTATGCAGCTTGACTACCTAATGTCAGTACTCACTTGGCACAGAAGGTAATAACTTGAAGAGACCCACCCCTGCCAAATCTAACAATCAAAAATTCACCCCCTCTTCCATATTACAAATGAAATCCTTTGTTTTAAAAGCACATCTGTCTATCAGGATACTTACCACATTCTGTATTCATCCCAATAGTCACTGAGTTATCAAAGCATTTGTCTGCAAAGTGGTAAAGAAATATCCATTTAATTTTGACCTTTAAAGAAAGGGGGAAGTGCTTAAGTGGCAGACTGGATTGCAAAAATGACAGAGAGCCTTTGCCCTTTGGACTGCCATCTAAAATGAGTAGCTTGTGGAGGTCTTTGGTGAGCTCAATCAAATCTGCAGCAGGCAGCTGTCTGGACTGCACCAGGCAGATGGCTATCACTGTGAGAGGGTTGCAATCCATCTCTCCCTGGCTCCTTCCTGGGGTTGGACTGCTCCAAGCTGAGATGAGGCTCTTTGGCTTAGCTGGACTGCATTCCTACTGCGAGGGGGCTGAGTGGATTCAATGAGAAGCTGGAAGGTATCAGCCTCTGAAAAAATGCAGAGTTGGGGCTTCTGCACTTACTTTCCAGAGCTCAGCCCAAGGGTCAAGAAAGATCACAAAGGGAGCCTATGTCTAAGGACATAGTGAGAAGTTATTGCCAGAATTGTTAGTGCCTTAGTGAGAAGTTATTGCCAGAATTGTTAGTGCCTTCTTCCATTTCAAAGCATGAGGCTTAATTTCCTTCTTCTATGATATAACTTTTCAGTGTTCAGCACTCTGTGAGGACTGTTGATATATAAATAACTAATTAGATAAGGCTCCATTTACCTGAGAAAGCCACATCTTTCTGAAGGCAGGCTCACATCAGAGCAGAGACTTCATCAGTTGTATAATGCACTCCTGGCTTTTGAAAGAAAGCCAGGCCAAGCCCTGTATCACTGTGTTGACTGAAGGCATACTTTTCCAAAAAAATCAAAGCTGACATTGGATTCCCAAGCCTGTGTTTGAGTTTCAGAAGTGCAGCTGGATTTTCAACCTACCAACACCCTTGAAGTTAGCGTGTGTTCCAAGTATGCTGGAAGTCAGAGCAGTTATGTGGGAGCCAAGGTCTGGCAGCCTGGCCAAGATGTCCAGAATGCTCTTCAGTGTTTCAGAGGTATGCAGGAAGCCTTAGCTAAAAATCCCAGCCAAGACATGGGCAACCATGGTGTTTTTCTAGCCTTCCCCACTACATGAAGGATTTCAGTGAAAGCAGTCCTCAGAGTTTGTTGTGCCCTTGTTGCCCTGAGAACTGTCCATCTCTGCTGGTGAATTGCAGGTAGGGTTTGGTCTCTGTTTCAGACTCAGTTATGTTTCAGACTCAGCATTGGGACTTTAGGCACAGAGGGTGGGAAAAGGGCGAAATGGGAAAGCATTAGCTAAAGTAAAGAATTAGAAGATAACTCTGGCAGCTACCAAGCTAGATTTGCCATATATTTATCTGTCAAGAGAAGGGATTTAAGAAAAAACAAACCAAAAATCTACAAAATCAGAAAAAACCTGTCTCCAATTATATGTCCTCTCTCTTGCCAGAAAACATTACAGGGAGTAAGAGAAGAAAATTCCCTACCCCTAAAAAGGTATTGCTTACTGAAAAAAAATTGCTCTGATCATTTCTGAGGATGGAAGGTTGACAAGGAAGCAGCAGAGTCTCTCTCAGATCTTTACAGACAGGTCTATGACACAGGAATGTCTGAAATCAGGGAAAATTTCTGTCTCTGTCTCAGTCCTCAGAAATGAACACAAATCAAATGGTATTAGACTCAAACGATGTCTGTCCAGAGAGGTTTTTAAAAGGATCCAGAGGTGGGAGAGTGTCTCCAGGCAACATACAAAGACGACCTTTCATTCTGGTATGAGAAGTTTTGGGAAAGAAGGGATGTGCCTCTATTTGCTGGAGGCCCAGCAACAGAGAGACTTCCTGTGCCTTCAGTACAAAAAAGCCTGTGCTGTCAGAGCTTGCCCTAAGCATCTGCCCAGGATCAGGCCTTATGGGTGACAGCTTTATAGATGAGCAGATGAAAATCTTTCCGTGGACTCTCAATGTATTCTGGTTAAGAAGGTTATCTCTGCTGGATATACTATTTTCTGTATAGGCACTGAATATTTACTCAGCTATGATGTCCCCCTGTGCCTAGTGTATTGCAGCGACTCTTGGCACACTGCCTTCTCAAATCCCTTGAATATTTTCTAGACACTTTTTCTTATTTACTTTATAATGCTACGTTAGCATATTGAGGAAGTTTCCTGTTTTGTATCACTTATCATCAAGACAAGGAACAAGGAAGTTAAAAGCCAAAGAAATGCAAACCAACTCTGTCATAGCAAAATAAAAATAAATTGTTGTCTAGAACTGAACACTTGTGGACTCCAGACTCTGCACCGGTAGCTGTCACAGGGGAGTCTGTAGGGACCCCACATGTCCAGTTGGTTGGGGTGAAAATAAAGTCTGCACCAAGAAGGCAGGTCCACCCTACAATGATCTGTAAGATGAAGTGTGTGCAAGACTTAAAATGGACCAAGATCTGATGGTATGTTCTTCCTGACACTCCTCAGAAGAGCAGATGAGAATACCCATTATTTGCAGAAGGTGGGCTGGTGGATAGACAGGTTTCACATTGGGACTGCAACTGTTGTGTTCCCTTCCCTGCACAGAGGTGTGTGCAATGGGATGGGGAGTGCATGGCCAACTCCATACCTGCTTATGGCTAGCGATGGGCCTGAGGCAAGAGACAGATGGGCTGGGAGAATGGGCCGTGACACGCAGCACCAGCTTGGCAGCAGTCACTGGGGCTTGGTGAGTGCAGAGAGGCAGCTTCTGGTGTTCACGAGAAGTGCTGCAATGACTGCCCTGGCAAAAGGCACCCCTCTCCTTAGCAAGACATGAAACATGGGGCAGATATCAGCAAAGCTCCAGTGGCTGCTGGCAAGTATCCTTTAAGCGTGTCTGAAAAGAGCTCATTGGGCATGAAGGGGATGGTTTTTCAGCCCTTATCTTCTTCATTCAGTCTGCAAGGAAGGTTGACAAGCAGTTCAAATGACCTTGGCAGCTCTGTGACACAGGTGACATTATTGGACTGAGACCAACAGCTGATTTCAAATAGTCCAAGTAACCCTACAGTTAAAGAACTTCCAACTCCACCAGTGCGGACACAGCAGATGGAGCCTGGTGTCACATTGCATGAAAGTCTTACATCCAGCATGTTTATCCAAACAGTGGACATGAGTTGTAACAAAAGAAATTCTAACTAGACATTAGCGGAAAAAAATCACCACTAGGATGAACAAACACTGGGCCGTGTATCCAGAGGGGCTGTGGAGCCTCCATCCTTGGAGATATTCAAAACCCAACCAAACAAATGAGCAATGTGATCTAAGTTAAACGAGGTCTGAGCAGAGGATTGGCTCAGACAATCTCCCAAGGTCCATCCTACATAAATTATTGTGTAATTTTGTCATTCTTCTATAATTTCTTGAAAATAAAATTATCCAGGTTTAAAGTAGAGAGCTTGGGGATATTGGGACTTTCCTATAGGAAAGCATCTCTTGAGAGTCACAGCACTGGAGAGCATTTTTCCAGTGCAAAGGCAGTTCCATGATGAGAAGGTCCTAGAAAGCTATTTTCTCCTAGAAGGCCGAAAGATTATGTCAGATAAAGGGAATTTTGGCACTTTTACGTAGACCTTTTGCACAGACATGGCTGTTGTCAGAATCTATGCAGGCAGGCCGCCACCTTGTTGGTCTGTACAATGTAAGGGCAAATAAGAGCCTGCGAGATGCACCTTGCATGAGGGATGCCAAACCAGCATGGCAAGTATTATAACAATGCATATAAAATTATATACAGGATTCATAGAATTACAGTCACTAAATGCCTTGATTACAAAACACAGTATGAACAGCACCTAGATGATGAAATCCATTCCAGCAGATCTGTGCCAGAATTCTGACTGGGACCTTGATCTGAGCAGTTAAAAGCAAATCACAAGAGTGTTTTATTGCTCTCACCACCCTCAAAAGATTCAGCTCAGCTGAAATTATTGCAGTGCTCAAAGTGTGAGAGAATTTTCTTTTCTTCTGCAGTTCGGGAGGATAAAAACCAAAAGATGCCATGTGCAACTGTCTCATTGCTACTGACATTGGATTCGTGTTGTACTGCTCTACAGTGTATCCACCTATAAGAAGGCCTAAGCTTGGTGAAAAACAACTTTGTCAGATATATTCTGGCATAAAAATTCTATACTTCTATACATTTCAGTAAATCAGAGAGGGTTATTGTTTTATTGGTGCTGACTGTCTAATATTTTAAAGCACTTCTTATGCAAAAATGTAAAGGCAGTTTGCAAAAGTGTAGTTACATAGACTGTACAGCAGTCATGGAAATAATTGTGCTGCATTTCACATATGATAGCAATGAGCAACTAGATATCAGAATGATAGAAAGGTGTCCCAAATTGCTTTGTCATTAGAGAATTACATTCCATATGATTTTTTTGTACTAGCCTTAGCATCACACTATCTTTAAAAAATGGTTAACATCTTCCACAATGTTGTTTTCCCTTTTCTTATCCTCTCCTAAGTGAGGATTACATTCACTACCTACTGCTATGTCCTAGGGATCATTACTTCTGCTGTTGTTTTATATCTTACATTTACATTAGAGAAGCCAAAGGCACTTGGAGTGACCTGCAACCAGGTCACCCAGTTGGGTTTGGAAGGACTCAGGAAAGCTGAAGGTAAATGCTTGGGCTTGGAGGGGTGCAAGAGGAGCAAGTGGAGCCTGTCCAAGCTCCCATGCTGTCTGTCGCCCTGGTACAGTGAACACCATGGCTCCAGTGCTGGCGGCAGTACTACGGAGATGAAGAAGTAGGTAAGACTAACTGAATGTTACACAGTTAAAGCTTCACATGAAGCACTTTCTTTCCACATTGAAAACAAGCATATGCTGAGCATTATATCTGTGGAGGAGTCTGATTTAACAGATAAATGCTTACAAACAGTTCAATATAAGACATAAGAATAATGCTTTTATTACTCTGAAACATAGTCCAAACCCTAAACCCTAGGCATTGACTACTTTGCAGAATGACATACAAAGCCTCTCAGGTACCCTTCCCTGGAGGGAAGAAAAATGTAATGAAATTATGCTGTTGGGTGTGTGTGTATGCATGCCACACAAGCCAGCATGTTAGCACTCTCCATGGCACTCCAAGAACCCAGTTCCAGATAAAATGTTGCACCACATTGCAATGTGATTTTTATTGCAGCAGCCTTCAGGAGCAGCAGAAGGTACTGAGAGAATCTGCACTACAGTTAAAACTACTCCATATCTATTAGAGTACTTCATTAGAGCCTTCCTTAAGGGAGTCTTCTGTTAAATATTTGAAATATACTGTATTGTCTTAGATAAATATGTAATATGAATTGGGAGTTATTAATGCATCATCAAAAATCTATTCCAGCAAGAGTGGTTACCTTATTAATTAGAAATTAGAAATCCTGAAGATTCTGTTATTTATATGATTTTAATTTAGTTCCAATTCTAAATGAAAGTTTAATTATAGTTGCACCTAATTCACCCAGAGAATGAAAGGGCCCTTCTAACAAACGACATTCTGCCTTCATTAAATAATTACAAAGGAAACTAGGAATTGATGATATTTTACTATATTATTCCAAATCACAGGGGATTTGCATCAGATATGCTCTATAACATTTAAGGAAATCAATTCTGGAAGCCCAGTAAATGAATCCGTAAATTACACTTTAGTATCTCAAAGTGCTGCCTTCCTCAGATGGAATTTGTCACTCCCAGGATCAATATGGAGAGTACAAGGTTAGACAAGTTTTATGGAGAGCAATTAATGAGATTGCATCATTATACATATCAGCATGTCACGTTGCCAATGTATTCATATCTAAATGAGCAGACATCCCATTCGTGGTGTCAAGCCTAGCTATAAAAATTAGCTACAGGTTAATCCTGTTTTTCAGAGGAAATAATGGAAATTAATTTTTTTTAAAAACTTGATAAATGTGTGGAGAAAAGTCACACCCATAAAAATGATTGAAGCACTTAACACTGTAGATTGGCTGTTGTGGTCTCAGTGAAGAAAAATCAAAATGAACACCCCTATTTAGCACCAACTTAGTGAATGAATCTCTCTCCCTGGAGAATTAGACGAGCAAAATTGCCCTCCAGTAATGTCCAGATAACATCAGCAAGTGAAACTGGCTTGTTTAAACCGCACAGAGGGAAAGGATTTGTGCCATCCTTTTGTTTTACTACTACAGCAGCAAGGGCAGAGCGCCGTGAGGGATTTTTTGGTCGGGAACATCAGGTTTGTGATAGGCGCGCCCGTATTGGGACTCAGACTGAAGCAACTCACTTCAAAGGCATTTGTGTGGGTAATGCTACAGCAGCTCTGATGGGGACAGTGGCACCTGTTGCCATCTCTGCACTGACACCAAAAATCAGAAAGCCGAGAGCAAGAGAGACCTACATAGAAACATAAGATTAATCCTATGCTGCAGCTAGGGAGTGCCAGTACATACTCATGTGTCTGGCCCTGAAAAGGAAGAGCAGCACTTTATTTTTCCCCTACAAGTAAAGGAAAGGAAAGAGTATCCAAGTATAGAGAGGGAAAATGAGAAAAATCTTCATTTCCTCTATTATAATTTTGCAGTGGAATTCTCCCTGTTAGCAAGAGCCATGGTCCAGCAGTAACCTGTGGCTGCTGAGAATCCTATGCTTGCATTGTAAGCATATGGGGAATTTCACTGTGGACTGGAATCCTTCAGGATTCCCTGCACTTGGATTGGGGGTCCTGATTGGAGGACACCTGCCTCACACTGACCACAGGAGCATCTTTCTGCCTGCCATTTCTCACACTAAGGGAGGCCCATTTCCCCCTCCAACTCATGCTCCTGGCTTATATCTGCTTGTTTTGGTTTGAGTTATTTACAAGCAATGGTTCAGTGCCTGCCTGCCTGAGGGCTCCCTGGCTGAACTGAGGAGCAGGAGAGCAGTGTAGGTTGTGGTCAGTCTTATATGGGGACCTTTGCCCCTGCCCCTGCCCCATACAATGCTGGGTCCTACCACCACCCTGTATTCCACCAGGGCTGCACTGACCTTCATCCCTTGTTCTCCAAAGGGAGCGTGAATTAATGGGACAGACAGCAACAGACACCACTGGGCATTGCAGGGGATTAGCAAAAGCTGGCACTGTGCTTCCTCATGGTATAAGGGCTGAAAGTTTCTATTCTTTGTCTGCATGTACATCTGCAAAACTGTCAATCAATGCCAGGTTTGTTGCACAAAAAAGCCTTGAGAAGGTGGCAGGTTCCCAGCAAGAGACTTTGTGTACTTCTCACACTGCTACTTGCTCAGTCAAGAAAACGCTCCTCTTCATCAGCAGCTGACATCCCTTGCACAGGCCTCAGCTGCTTCTTGCTTTCTGAAAGATGGTGCAGCAGCTTTTCTTCCTTCTTTATTTTCTAGGCTATATTGCCATGGAAGTGATGCTCACATTATCTAGTGGATTAAATGGTGTGATCTTGAAGAATTCAGAGTTAAAACGGTGGCTTGGCTGCTCTCACTGTAGAAACAGCCTGGACACCAGCTTCTAGCCACAGACTGGCTCTGTCATATGCTGCAGGCATTTATTTCTCATGTCATTACTTCTCATCTGGCTCTGGTAATTGCATATAACTGACAGGAGAGGCAGGCTTTTTTGTCTTAAAGAGGAAAAAAACCCTACAGAGTCCTTTGTGGTTTTCCAGCCTCTCTTAATGCTACCTGCACCCAGCATGAATCCAGTAATAAGAGAGAGCATTAATTCTGTGATCAGCACAATTCACCATAGTATTCTTCTATTTATTTTTGGAAACTGGTACAGTACCACATGCACATCCTTTTTCCCTAAATCACAGCAAAATCTCTGTACACAAGAGAGAGAATCACATTTTAACTTGTTATCAGATCAGAAAAGAGAAATGTCTCCCTGCAAAAAGGAGCAAGCACATAAGGGGAAAAAGAGAAAGCAGTAAACTCCCTGCCTTTGACAAAGTTAACATACAAAAAATATAACATTTTAAGTGGTTTATTTTCTGATTTTCCTTCCCCATTTTGCTGAAAGGAGATCTTCTCTGAGTTACTCAGCTAAATAATTCAAGTAGTTAAAGTATCTCTCCTTTTATTCTCATGGTTGCAGTCTACATGTGTTTATAAAGGAAAATAAAGTATTTTGGGGGTTTTTTTCCTGGGTCTGGATAGGAAGAAAACCTTTGATCTAAGGCAATATTAAAATTTCCAGAAAAGAAAGTTTCCCAGATTCAGGGAGCACAAAACTTACAGCGTGAAAAAGATTTTATATGCCACAGACAGCAGTTCTCAGAAAATGAAAAAATATGAATCCAGAATAGCACAAAACATGGGCTGCAACAAAGCAGATTGGCCTGGAGAAGCTATTTGGGGGACTGTGAAGTATACACACTCCAACTTGGGGGCAGGCAAGACCTCACAAAGTCAGCCTCTGGGTGATTAAATTTGGATACACTAAATTAGAGACCATTTTTGAAAACATAAGACTGGGTGGAAAGTTTTGTACTGTACATAAGCAACATGACATTTTCACAGGCTTATAACAACTTATTCCTAAGCCAGTGTTTATTCAAATACCAAGTTTGGTCTGGATGAAGTTATTTGACTAGCCAGAGTTCACAGAGTAAGGCAAACATAAAACCCAAACACAAACAGTTGCAGAATTATAGCCTGGTATGTGGAAAAATAGTCACCTTGTGCTAGGCGAGCTCAAAAAGAGCTTCACCAAGAAATGCTTTTAACAGCAGTCCCAGAGAAAGAGACATTAAATTTGCTTAGTTGAAGCACCACTGTTTGTCCTTCAGGAACTCTGAGCTGCAGGGGCCATGCTGGCTTTCCTCCTCCTGGAAAATGAGGCTCTGAGATGCAGCTGCAGAATGGCACCAGGCGATGCAGGGTGACTTAGCCCAGTCAGCAAGGAATGGTTTTTTCCACCCTGGCATCTCTGGGAGCCAGAACAATATCCCATATGGGCAGTTCTGGCCTTGCCTCCAGACAGACGTGTCCTGACTCAGACACGTGAAATATTTTGGGGAGATGAATTGGCTCCTAACTATGGGCAAGTGACTGAGCTGATTACTGAGAAGACATTCTTCTGCTGTATGCATATGATACATACATTATGCAACCATATGGACCTGTGACAACTCTCCTTTGCTGTTACCCAGTACCTCTCTGGTGCTGTTATCCAGCACCAGTTTCCGTTATTGACACTTCCTTAACAATGCTTCCTTTTTTAAATTTCCTGTGTCTCTCTTACTTTGGTTCCAGGTAGTAGGAAGAAAGTTGTATTCTCCATTTACATTTAATTTGCCTGTATTTCCGCCTGCACAGTTTATACAAAAACAATCTGTCAATTTCTCCCTCAGAGAGTTAACACTCAGGCTGTCTTCAGTTTCATTTGACCCCTATTATAAAATTCATTTTGATGAATTATTTATCTCTGGAGCTCCCCAAAGAATGATCATTTGTATCTTCTATAGTTTCTGCCTGTCACTGGCTATTACTGAATTACGTCAGCTGGACAGCAGCTGTCAGTCACCAAACCATGTTCCTCCTCCACCCTGGCTTTTTGCATCACCCAGTATACACAAAACAGCCAGCTCCTAGAGCAGGTTGCCCATTTTGAAGGCTAAAGTCAAGATTTTTTCCCTAATAACCTTTGTATGAAAGACAGCAAATAAGAAAAAAAAAACACATATTGTTACTAAGTGGACAAATAATGCCAAAACCAAAATCTATTCTAGCCTTGGACCAGAATTTAGTTGCATCTGGCTATGTTCATTGTCAATTAGAAATATCTTTATTCTCCTAAGCGGATTTAATCTAAACAGTTATCTTTGGGAAGCAAACACACCTGCAAGCTCCCTAAGGCCCCCCTGAAAAATAGAGCAAACCCTTGGGTGTGAATATTAACTTATTCAGTGGTGGGCCTTGGTTGTCATCTCTGTCATTCACCTGAAGCCAGACCATAATATTGTCATGTTTTCCAGTCACCACACAAAGTGAATTCTTTTGGGTTTAAGGTCCTTATTGTGAGATCTCAGAGCAATTAGGAGCTTTACAGAAGCCCTTTGAACATGATTTCTAATGCACCCTGGCAATAAAAAATGTTTATGTGTATTAAGCTAAACAGACAATAAAATCTTGGTAGGATTTGAGTTCTAGTCAGATGAAACCTCTCTGTACAGAAAATCAAAATGTAGATATGCTTCATTTGTTTAACTGATTTTTTTCCAGTAAATTTTCTGCGTGTCTGAAAATGAAAGCTCTACACAAAATTTTTGCAGTGTTTTTAGTTTCGTGTTTAAACTGACTTCCTCTGACTTCTTTCACTTTTAATCTGTTTTCTTCTCTCTCCAGGTTCCTGTGGGGAAGAAAAAAAAAAAAAAAAGCAGCAAGTGCTGAAATAAAGTGCAGGAATAAAACCAAAAGAAAACCTAAGATTTAAAATTTCCTGCTTTTGATAGTATTTCAAAATAAATATTCAAAATGTGCTTGAAAAATGGGGTTTTTTCCAACTTTAATTCAGTCATCTATAATACCGTCTTGTGCTTTCATTCACTGCATTCTCTTGGTTTGTCCAGGAAGTTTTGTATTGAAGGAAAGAGCAGAAACAATCCCAAGCAGAAGCCTTTCTCTGCAGGAAAACTCCATTCTTAGTTCACTGTTAAACAGTATAAAAAGGATAGGCAGTGAACACCTACACTGAGGCTTCCTCCCTGGTCATCAATATAGCTTTGCTTTTTTAAGAGAAATCCCTGCATTTGGGATGAACACAGTACAGCACAGACAGCAGTAGGGGTCAATACAGTCTGAACACACCACCTGTGAAGACAAGCCTTCACGTCTTGTCTTAAACCCATTTGTGAATCCTACTCAAGTCTGCAACTTGGCATATCCAGCCCCTCTCACCAGCAGCAACCCTTTCATGAGTGACATAGGAGTGGGAATTGGCAGAAGCAGGGGCCAGCCCCTATGTGGCCATCTCATGACCCATGATAGGAGTATGCACTGCAAAGTTCAGCCTCATTATCAGTTCCTCACAGGCACTAAATTCAGCCCAGCGATTTTAAATACTTCCTGCTTTCCATGGCTGCTTTACTGTTACCATCTTCCTTCTTTGTGTCTTTTTATACTAGAACTGTGTACCTGAGCACTCAGCATAAGGCATTTCAATGCAAGATAGCCAGGTATGGCTCAGCAAGTCCCACCACGTATGACTTGATGTCTCTCCAAGAAGCAACTCTCAATTAAATGTGTAGAAAAACAGGAATTTTTGGTTCAAATCATACTATTTCACATGCTTTGGTAGCACTGAAGACTAAATACCCTGGAATCCTTAGCAATATTGCTACAAACCCTTCTAATTCATTAGCCAGTTTAAACCTACTTTCTTTTTGTAATCTGTTCAAGTTCATAGGAATTGTTCTCTGGATTTGGGGTTTACAACATACTTCTTTTTGAAACTAGAAACTTATTTCAGTAAAAGTTAGAAAATTTAACTTGTAATAAAAATTCTAAGAGAGCGGATTTGAGAAAAAACACCAGTTGAAGTAATGAGACTTGGCAACATAATAGTCAAAACGTCTTTGCCTCTTTTTTTGTGGTGTAATGGCAACACCTTGATGCATCAATGTTGATTAGAGCCAACTGCATCACATCTGAAATGTATCTCTGAAAAATGAATGCTGAATATGATTTTCTTTGCTTAAAGTCACATAATTTCTAATGTTTTCCTAAAAATTGCGGCTGCTCAAATTACATATACTCATGAGAATCATGGGGTTTCATTTCTCCCAACAAGGCAACAGAAATCTAATAGAACAAAGCCAAACAGATACACACCAGCCAAGAGAAATTTTACTGTAACTTGCATTTCATCATCTGTACACAGCATAAGGAAGGAGAGGCAGGGGAGCAGCCAAAGGACTGAAGGATGGTCTGAATAGAGCTGCTGGCATGACACAGAGGAGAAAACTCCTAGGATTGTCTGGGTGAAGCATGGCAGTGGGCAGGGAGGGGCGTTTTTCATTCTGTGTCCCCTGGTGGGACCACTAGCAGGATGCCAACCACAGCTCTAAGAAAGCTGAACTGAAACTAGAACAGGTGCAGAGACCTAGTAGGACAGGCATGGGGAGTTAGTTTTACTGATGAGACAAATATAGCTTAATAGCACTAGCCTAGCAAAAGAAAGGCTGAGGGGGATACGATTACACTTTATAAATATATGTCCAAATACCAGCACAGCAGAAGAATCATTCAAGCTGTAAGACAATGTTGGCACAAAAACAAACAGCATGAAAAAGATCATCAATTATTTTAAGCTAAAAGCACATTTCCAACCATCAGAGAAACAGTGTTTTACAGCAGTCTTTCAACAGAAGGAGTAGGTGGTAGTAAGCTAACTACTTTTATGGTAAAGAAATAGTACATTTAGATAAGGAATTTTATGACATGATATCTGCTGTGACAGTGGATGCTCTTTAGGCCCTATTCTCCCCGAAAAGTTCCGCTTGTCTTGGTTGGAAGATAGAAAAGAAATATACAAATATAAAATGCTGAAAGCTGAGATCCATGATGGAAATTAAATAAGTGCTCCACAGGTAACTTCTATTTTTAATCTCCTGAGTTTATGTGGCTAGTATCTGGGTTTTTTAATACATAGGGCACTCATGGCTCAAGCAGGTGATTGTTTTTGACACCAAAGTCCAATGCAATAGAGAGTTGGATGAAATCACGGAGAGGAAGAAAAGTGATCTTGTTTATTACTTACTGCACTATTTTTGCAACCACCATGCTCCCTGTCTCTCCAACCTTATCGTCTAGCAAGAGAGGGTAGCTCACAAGGATTTCCTCAGCTTTGTCCAAAAGGGGAATTTGTCTGTCCAGCACTATCAGGTCAATCTCAGCCAAAGGCAAACCAAAACACTGGAAACAAAGAGTCCTGTATTGATTGTCTGTTACAACTGAGGATGGATTGTGTGCCCAATGCCTACCTGGCTAGAATATTCCAGGTGCCTGTTATGCCATAATTCCATCAGAGGAGGAAAAAAACTCCATTTGTATCTCCTCAAAGGCCCATAGCAGCCTTTTTTTTCGCTGTTTCTAATCTTGCCCATGTGAGCCCATTCCAGAACCACCTTTTTGGCAATCAGATCAAATGTATTCTACCAGGTGAGAAAAGGCTTCTGCTTTGCATCCTTCAAAGGTAGAGGCATGCTTGCCTTCAGCTTCTTTTCACACAGAGTACATTCAGGGGCTCTAACAAGGCTGCCAGCACCACTATTCCCACATAACTGACCATCAGGAACTGCATGGGTAAGTATTCTGCTAATGGCCTTTGGAGTGAAACCCTGTAGCTCCTGTAGTCATTGGCCATAAAGATAATTTGTCTGAGTTGCTATGAGGCAGGAGGAAATTTGGGGTTGCAAGATATTTGCTTTGAGAAGGCACCAGTGTGCTCTTCTGTCAGCTCTGCTGGCATTGATTTGCTGCAGGCAATTCTAATTCAACATATGAAGAGCGCTGGCAAGAGCTACCTCCTAATTATAAATCGTTTAGTCAATCAAAATATAGCTCCTCAGCTACGTAAAGATCTTATTTCTTCTCAAGAGCCTTATATGGACAAAACATGGAAACACTGTACCAGGAGGAGGGAAAAAGCTTTATTTAAAAGTGACAAAAATGAAAGCTTCAGAATCCTGTTTGTGGTGTAACTTAAAGTAACTTAGGTACTTGTCAAAGTTAATTAAGACAGGCCATCTGCAAACGCTTGTGATTTGAAACATTCCCCCCTGTGCCAATGGAACAGTGTGTTACAGCTTCCTCACATCCCACCCTGACAGGTGCTAAGCTGCTCTGCCTGATGCTACCAGTCCCAGGGTAGGGAGAACTTCCCTCCTCCTTCTGCAGCATGAGACCACATCTAAGCATCACACTGGCTCTGCCATGCACCAAAGGACAGGGAAAATGTCCCTGCCTCCACACACTTTTAGGGACAGGAGCACTCCACAGGGAGCAGGGACAGTGCCACCCTTTTACAGGTGCACAGCTGGGCTCACACTGGTGGGCTGCAGCACCCTGCTGGGTACCCTATGGCAGCAGCTCTACCTTGGAAGCACCAGACCAGCTGTTCACTGCCTTTGGCAAGAGATTTGCACATGGAGCTGTAGGCAGTGATGGGCTAGCTCAGGAGGAATGAGACCTGCTGGTCCAACAGGGCACAGAGATGGCTGCTGGCAGGACTGGGAGGTGCCTGTGGAGGAGCAGGTCCAGCGAGACAGAACAGCTCACAGGACTGACATCCAGGCAAGGAGCAGTGTGGTCTCTTGTGCAGTGTGCAGGGCCCTTGAGACACAAATGTTTCGTTTCTCCTTAGCAATGCTTCTCAGTGTTTTTGTCCATGAAGTGTTCTTTGTACCTTGAGGAAGACAGAAGTGCCGGAGGAGCGCCAGCCTCCCAGGGTAGCCAAAGGCACTGCCACCTGTGTGTAGTGTACACGGGGCCATCAGCCGAGGGTTGTCCTGGGCAAAGCACCCTCTGCACAGACCTTTGGAAAAGTCTTTCAGGTCTTAAAGGCCATTTTATGTGTCACAGTTGGATGAGACAAGTACTAGATTGCTTAAAACCCCATTTTTAATTCCAGCTGTGGACTTTACAAACTCTGCCTCTGAATTTCTTTCTCAGCTGAAGTTTATGAACCCAATCTAAGCACATGGACTCAGGCTTTAACCCCAAAGGAATTATTTCAGTTGCCAAGCAGGGTAAGCTACAAAGCAGCTCTCTCATTGATGAAGGTCCACTTCAGAAAATGTGACAAGATCACCTGTCATTGGGGTGACACCTGACTCCTGCTGAGCACCCTCTGCCTCCAGCAGGAAAGCTGAGGTGCACTGTGTGCACCCCAATGATGAAACTGGAGTACAGCAGTGAGAAATGGCTTTGATGTGCGTGTAAGGCAAAAATGTTGGACTTACACTGACACTTCAAAGTAATAAAGGGAAAACAAAGCTACATCTCTTTCTTTTGTAAAGCACTACAAAGAATGCCTGCAGAATTTTTAGGTTTGTTTTTCAGAGTCATATATGTGTACATACATACAAAGCTATACATTGTATACATATACACATTCCTTAATTTTTAGTCTTGCTTATCCATCTGGAGCTGATATTGGTGTAGATCTCTATACATGGATGGTTTGAGGAAAGTATATTTGTAGTGTCTGCAAGAACCACAACCACACAGTTGGGGAAAAAATAATTGTGGGATTTTTACTACCACATTGAAGCTGAAATAAAAATCTTAGTATTATGTCTTTATTCAGGCCACTTTTATTAAATTAAAGAGGTAGTCTTAAATCAGTATGATACTTGAAACCTGCTCAAAAGTCTTTATAAAACAATTGTCAATTGCTTTTCTGCTTCATAGATGTTTTTCTCCCGTACTGTGTTCAATCAAGGTTTAACAGTTCACAGCAATGCTTTGCATTTAGACAGCACTTCATGGGTGCTACAATGTCAGGTCAGACAGTCTCTGAATTAGAACCTTGGGACTTCCCAGTGCCAATGCTAGTTATAAAGTAATATTTCACTGTTTGCAGCTGCTCCAGACAGTATCTCTAGGTATGTAAGGTATGCATAGCTATGGGCAGCTTATAGATAACCAAACCACAGTAAAGAAATAAAACAGTCTGCAAAAGAGGAAACAGTTCCCACTCTGCTAGCAGGAACACTGTATTTGCCACTTCCCACAGTGTTATGCAGAGCTTCCAGTACAAGAATTTCTCAACATAACCTTCCCTAGCTCCATCTCTACCCCACACTTTCTCAAAAAAGATGTCATGACCGTCTACTGTAGTCTCCTTTTCCCCCTCAAAGGGATGGACACAAGCCATTTCATTCTGCAGCACCTGGCATTTCCACTGAACTTCATGCAGAAGTTAAACAACAAGGTTAACAACTGGTGTGGACCCAGCAGCTGGAGGTGAATGTGCCTTCTCCATCTTTGGAGTTTGGTACTGAGCTAGACTTTCTGTTCATTGTTGGGAAAAAGCTAAAGAAACATTGTTTTTGCAGTATTCCCTATCCCAAAGTGCTCCCAGAGATCCAAGACTCACCACAGCCAGAGGCTGGAAAGCACTTCTCAAAAACAAATGAAAAAGCAAGCAAACAGCAGACAAAATCAAAGAGGGAAAATGACACAGAGAAACCCCAGTTCCCAGAGTGGCAGAGGACTTCTGCAAAGGAAGAGAAACCAGTTCTACCAATGCCGCTTTCACTCTGATACAGCGTATCTGATGGCTGGGAGATGTGTAGTACCACGCACTAAAAAAAAGACAAGGAATGTTCTTCCTCTCAGGAAAAATAAAAGATTATGCTGGCAGCGTAACAGCACTGTAAATCACATTTCTAAAAGAAATGTACAATAATGTAGCTGCAAAAGGTATTTATCTATATTTAATACCGATGGGGTTTGTGCTCTAAATCTCCCAACTATGCTGAGTAGGAGACACTAGAAAGTGCAATTAAAATCCCTTAATTTCAGCCTGGGCTCACCTGAACCAGAAAGCTTTTCAGGGAAACTGCTCTGCGTGCACATGGACATTACCAAGTAGAGAATGTGGCAAATCACTTACAAGACAGTTCTGCGCTAAATGGTGAAATCACTCAGGATGTACTTGTTAAGAGAACATAGCTCAGTCTAGCCTACCAGCTTTGTTCAGTATGTTCTCATCATCCAGGGACTTCACAAAGTCTGACAAGCTCTGAAAACTCAGTCTGACACAAATATCAGTGCAGAAATCTGGTTCTTTTTAAAGTGGATTTAAGAAAAAGAATACACACTGTACCTGTCTCAATCAAGTATTTCTTATAAAATCAGATCTATTGTTATTTTAAAAAATCTTTCAAAAGCAGCTAAAAAAAGTTAGAACAGCCATTTACACAAAATTCCTGCCAAAGATCTTTTCTCTCGAATATGGGGCAAATAAAAATACAAAACATACTACTTTCTGAGTCCTGAGAAGAACTTTAGAAACCTCAGGGCAAAAGCAGCCTTTGGGCAATATTCAAGGCTGTCAAGACACATAAAGCAGTAGGAGAGCCAGCCTCCAGCAATGGATGATTACTATATACAGATATCAGCAAGCAAGCTCGGGGACAAAGGCACTGCTGCCACTGACTGAGCAGGCTAGGAGAAGGTCTTTCCACATTTAAGAAATGTCAGCACTCCAAGAGCTCTCTTTATGACTAAAAAAAAACCCCAGAATACAGTGGAGAGAATTAAAGTAGGACATAAAATTTTATTCTGAAATGATCTCTGGCCACAACAATAAAATGTAACAAATATTCACTAGAACAGTCTTAACTCCTGTCATCAGCTGTACAATACATACAGTATCATAAAACTGGCCACTAGGATTAAAACCCACTACAACATCTTTAATGTTAAGTGGCAACAGCAGCATCTCACAGAAAATTGTACATAAATATATACACAGTCCACATTCAATCATTTTTCACGTTTTCAGTACACACAGTTGCAGCATATTACAGTCACGTGTCTAAGTCATTGCTCAATAAAAACCCAAGCTACTGCTTAGACGCAATTGTAGCAGTTGAACTGAGTAATTACAATTTGTAGCAGAGATGTACAAGCCCCTAGAAACAATAATTCACAAATGTTATTTTATTTAAATGCTACCATAGCATTACACTGGGCAATATTCTAATCTTTGCTGACTGTAAAAAGTTTGTATTTCTCATAAATACTACTGATGGGAAAAAAAATTAACAAATGGAGAGCATTAAATAATGCACATCCTTTCTTAAAGATTCTAATATTGCCCGATGCTACTTATGTCTTATAAGTGTTTTCAACATTCCCATGAAGTCATTTATAACTCCAAACCACCCACCAAGTTAAAAGTGGCTTAAGTGCCTTGCACCCAAATTGTAAAAATCCCTGGCCACCTTTATAAGAGCCAGGCACATAAAAAAGGAATGCACTTTGGTTCATACCAAATGCCCTGGGATTAAATCACACTATAAAACTAAAGAGTTTGAGGTAAATTTTTACAAATACAGTTGATTTCTGTCTAGTGTCACTATAACAAAAAATTATTTTAAAAAAATCAATTTGATGTTAAAGTACAACCAATGAGGAAGGGCCATCTTTAACCCCTTAATGAGACGGTACTACAAGAACAGAGTGTCCTCTCCACCCCAGCAGTGTGATTGCCTTATAGTTTCTATTAAGGCCTCGATCATCTACAGGATGTTTTAAGACAGGTATAGCACTTAAAAATAGATTTCATGCCTACTAAGCAGTATTCCAAGGGTTAAAGAGGCCAAGATGCATTTGTAACAAAAGGCACATTGTTAACACCAAGGGCACAATCCATCCTCTATCCTTAATCTACACATCTTGCATCACTCTCTTGTTCCAACACTTAAGTGGTAATGAACACACCAGTGGTGCAAGAAACTGAGCCAAGTGAGACTGCAACCAAAGACAACACTGTGCTGTTACTAAATCTGAAAATAGCTCAGACATCCTCAGACAATGGTAACATGTGAGACTAAGCACTGTTTCCAAGCCAACTTCTATCATCCTAATTATCAGAGCCCTTAGAAAAAAATCACATCAAAGCAAGAGGCAATGTCCTTCCCTCCCTCTCTCCCCCCTTTTTTTACAGGTATAAATAAGCTACAATAAAATGCAGCTACATCACTTAAAAACCTTGATGTAGCTGCTCCTTTAGTATAGAGGAAGTTCCACTGTATCTGGGTTAAAAAAATAGCTCTTCACATTATATTTTGGCCTTTAAGTTTCCGGTAGCATTTATGGAAGGTGGATCATAAATGCACTATTGGCATTAAGAACTGGTTACATGAAAAAGAAAATTTAGTGGTTGTAGCCTATTAATGACCCATGAACATCATTAATGTTTTCACCTTAAGTTGCCACGAAAGGCAGGAACATGTATCAATATCCGCTTTCAAAAATATCAAGGGAGATGATTCTTCTTTTGCCCTTGACATCAGCATCCCTATTTCCTGACTTTTGAAGGTAGAAAGGAGTGGTAAAGCCAAGTAGGTGGTGGAGGAAGTAAAGATTCCCTGTTACTGTAGAAAAATACATAGTATTGTATTCCCACAGTCATGAGAGTTAGTTAATTTTACATTAAAATTAATATATCTCTTTTCCAGACTTAGAATTTTCTGACCATAATTTACTGGATATTCATATTCTAAACCCCACTTTTCTTAGAAGTATTATATTTCATTTTTAACATGATTTCATACATGTTTACATATTGCACTTACACATACTGTATAAAGTTGTGAACAGTTAACACTAAATAATTTAATTTGACTAGAAGCAGGAAGTTTTTTTTTTTATTTTAAAAAGTAAGAAAATGGTTGATTGACAGCCTAATTTTTACATTTATCAATCAACAAATACCATCCTCTACTCAGAAATTATTTTGGAGCTTCTTTAGGTGTTGACTTTTTGGCAAGATGTTCAGCGATATGTTTCCTGAGAATTCTGTCATTTTTTTTCTTTATATCCCTCCCCCAGTCTTACATTAAATTAAAAATAAAACAAACCAACAAACAAAAATTAAGCTGTAAGTGGTAAATTAAAGAATATGAAGGACAACTTAACCGGAAACTTTCTTGGCCTCTCAGGGGACCATGCTTTAAGTAATTTTCATAATTTGTACAAGTAACTCAGTAAAATCTGTGCATATAAATATTGTTTATAAGTAAAGTTACTGAGGTTTAATGCAATCCATTCTAGTATATCTGGTTCTAACATCCATAAACTCTTCTAGATTGTTCTACTTTATTTAAAATTCCCTTTTCATATGTTTTATACATCCAATGCAGACCACAGCCATTGTACGTACTGAAATACTGATCTCAGATTTTAAACTGTTCCTGTTGAAAACATGCTACAACATGTGAATACCTCTCTCACAGGTCTAGATATTATTCTTCAGTAAAGACCATCTTTCTTCCATGAATGCAGTTAAAATAAAGAAGGAAAACCAAGCATTAGCACACGCACACGTGAACAAATCTATACATATCTCTAACTGTTCTTTCAAAGTCAATTTTCATCTACAAATGCCAAAGATTAAATTAAATTCCAAGCACTTAGCTTTCCTTTGATAATTCTCCCTTACCAGAAACTATCTAGGATGGTGTGTTCCAATGGAAAAGCCTGCCACTGACGATCTTTCCTTCTACAGTTGTCTGCGGTGAAGTACTCCTCTACAGGAAGCAATGTAGAAACATTGTCTTTGTCCCTACATGCAGATTTGATCTGAAGTGTAAATGTACCACAGAAGTCACAGTCACTCAAACATTGTCAGAAGACATAAAAACAACCTTAAAATCCATGTAGTTTAACAGTCTGGAAGTTACAGTATAAAACTGACAGAATGAGAACTTCTGCCCATGTGATTTTGGGACATCAAGCTGCACATTAGAAAAAACAGAAGAGAAGAGATAGGGAAAAAAAATGGAGAAAAGGAGAACCTGTGTCAATGCTCAATGTTACAGATCTGAAACAAAGTTCAAAACATTTTGCTTTACCAACTAATCAGACACTTTCAAATTCAGGGAAACAGACATACTGCCATTTTCATGCTTTCCAAGACTACCCGTTCCTCTCACTCTACCACATGGCATGCAAGGTAAGAGAGTCATTTTAGCCCTGGTGTTCTTATTTTTTGCATTATATTTAAATGATCATTTTAATCAAAGACCATTACTTTTAAATAGAGAAAACATTCCATAGGAGGTGCCAGTATCATTAGTGATACCATGACTTTCTCTGGGCTACCACATGAAAAATGACAATAGAACATGCTATGGCTCCACTTTAAACTACAAGTTTACAAGAGCTTAACTGTATTCTTTCAGTATTCTCCCTGGAGTCCAGTCAGTCATAGAAATGAGTACTTGCACAATCAAGACCAAACCCATAAAATCAAAAAGGCAGTCTTTCAAATTTACCCCAGGTTAAAACTAATATGAACCATGGAAGAGAAAGGTTAATACCTTTGATACCACGCTGCAATGCATGACAGTCATGTTGTAACCAGTGGCCTGCCACTGATGTTTATTACTGTGTCACACTAGTTACAGTAAGGCTAATTGAACTGTAGAAGACAAACATTTTAAAAAATAAGTATAAAAACTTAAAGCATTGTCCCCATGTTTTTATAAAAACAAAATCAACATTTCTTATGTTTAAAATGAGTGCTGAAAGATAAAAATGAATAGATTTATTGAGCAAATAAAAATGCATATCTGAGCTAATTTTTCATACAAATAAGGCTCAGCCACATTGTATCTCTCATATTAACAGCATTGGGTTTTTCAAACTCAGCTAACGAGTTTTGGCAACACTGTTCTTTGCTGAATATTCCCATTGGCATCCGTCATCTGTGCCAAATTAGTCCTCAGTTTTGAGGCTGAGCTTGAAGTCGGAGGTAACTTGGAAATTGAAGTTATAGCACCAGTACTCTCTGTAATTCTCTTTGCCGAGGCCTTTTCCCCAGTTGGAGGTTTTGGCAACCGTCTCCTTAGCCAGGGATGCCGCAAAGCCTGGCTGGGTGTCATACGGACAGCAGGATCCCATTCTAAACACTGTTTTAAGAAGTCAAGGAAGAGGGGATCATCACATCCCTTTAATGCGTTACCCCATTCTCTGCTCTCTGGTGGGCCACGCAGTTTCCCCCTCCGAGAGCGTCCACCATTAAGTATTACAGAGCCATCAGACAAGGTTGTGATGCTGCAATAGCGAGGATAACCCTTAGAGCTCACAAAGTTTTTTGCTCGCTTGGATGCATCTAAGAGTTTTGGAGAAGGCATGCCCAATAGTTCAATCATACAAGCCAGCTGGTCTCCTTCATCTTCTCCAGGTAAAAGTGGATAACCGGTCAGAAGCTCTGCTAGGATACAGCCCAAGCTCCACATATCTATGGGCATCCCATAACGAGCACCAAGGATGACTTCAGGGGCACGATAAAACCGTGACTGAATGTAAGTGTAGACACGCTGATGCTCATAACAACTTGAGCCAAAATCAATCACTTTAATACCACTTCTACCCTGTTGCTTCAACAGAATGTTCTCAGGTTTAAGGTCACAGTGAATGATTCTGTTTTTGTGCAAAGCATCCAAGCACTGTAAAATTGAGTGGGCAAACTTCCGAACCAAAGGTAGGCTAAAGCCCTGAAACTTGTTTTTCTTTATTAACTCATAAAGGTTCATGCTCAGCAACTCAAATGTCATACAGATATGGCTGCGGAACGTGAAGTTTTCCAACATGTGAATAACATTCATGTTGTTATCCTTATCTTGTTTCCGGAGATGTTCCAGGATCTTAATTTCTTCCGCAGCTTGGCGGTGGAAACGCTTTTCATTTCTCACCATTTTTAGTGCCACATGCTGATGCATCTTGTGATCGTAGGCTTTCACCACCTGTCCAAAGCTTCCTTTCCCTATAACCTTCAGGACTTCATACCTGTATGCAATATGATCATGGGGTACTTGTATGTAAGACCCTTGGTCATCATCATACCCGCAGTTGTTTGAACCACCAATCACACCTTGCCGCTTCTTTGCATTTGGACCCAAGAAGTATATTTCAGGGTAGCTAAAAATCTCATGATGCTCAAAAGCTGTTAATTTTTGCATGTATTGCTTCATTGCCTGCTCTGGTGTGATAACAGAGGCTTTCACCTTCCCTGTTCCATCCGTGGATTTTAAAGAGCTGGAGCTCCCTTGTCGCCTGTGGGTACTCTCTGACTGTCTGTCCTGAACCACTGGCAATCCAGATTTGCCTAGCGTTGTAAGTCCATTTGGCTGCGTCGTCAGAACCGTTCTCTTGTTACTATTATCTTCAAAGAGCTGCTGAACCTGGATTTGTCCATGGCTACCAACATGTAGGTGCTCATTCATTGTGTGCTTACTGCCTCCAACCTAAAATTGAAAATAAATACATACCCAGTTAACAAGAAAGACATGAACTCCACGCTTCAAATTCACTCTGCAACCCTCCATTCTGCCTAAACCACCTCAAAACAAAGTGCTTTCTTAGAAGTCTATTGTTTACAGAGAATCTAAAAAATACAGTACATATGCTGTGACACTGCTGGATGCTAATAAATTTCCTGATTCTTGTTTCTCAAATGCTATTTTCATGACTCTCCAAAATGTCCGCAACAAGGCAATCACAAACGGGCTACCATGAGAAGCTAACAATTTCTCCAAGGAATCTTCAAGGCAGCAGTCCTGTAACATCAAGATGCATGCTTGAGAGACACCAGGCTTCATAGAAAATAGCAGCAGTTTTACAGATGCTGGAGATCAATATATAATGCCTGCTAGAACTTACATGGCTAAGGCTCTCATCTCCTGTTCTCAGAAATCAAGATTTTTACTTGGTCCTAAATTTGCTGTATATCAGAAGTTCCAGATACATTTTTAAATAATAAGGAATGTGCTGTGACATGCACAAAGAGGAAAAGTACTCACACACTTCTGAGGTTCAAGAACGTAACTTACTGCTTGCAATTGAGACAGTCACAATTCAGCAAAACATTCCGATCAATGAAGAATAAGCATATCCTTTAGCACTTTCCCAAACCAGTGTAACAGTAACATTTAACCAAAATGAGATTTGGGGTCTTATGCAGACTTAAGTAGAAAACAAATCTTTGCCCTGAGGAACATACAAGTAACTTTATTTTAAAGGAATGGAAAAAAAGCATTAATAGATTTTAGAAATTACATTTGTTCTTGACAATGCTTACATGGGAATAAACAGGAGCATTCAGCATTTTCAAGCAAACAAACAGCAAAGTACTGGGGTGTGAAAAAAACTATTGCTCCAAACCTTATTTTTAAGAAACAAGAAATTTACAAGCATAGCTACGACTAAAATAGCTGTCCTTAGAACTCCTCATTTACTCTAAAGTAGAGGATAATTGGTTTGTCTTGTGCCTGGTCTTACACAAATGTGGGAAGAATTCCCCTGCTGTCTCTCCAGCTGATTCACCAGCCTTAATATTTATGTCAAATTACTAACAAAAAGTTCACTGATACTGTCAGATGATCAAGCCAGGGTTGAGAGCACTTTTCATCTGAACCATATTTTTTCTAGGCAGCTAAGGATAACATATTCCCTGTTCACTTAAGGTTGCTGAAATGAAATCAGAAAATGACAGTTGTGTGCTGTGATATGAGGTAATGAAACCTGTGCTGTAACAGCAGAAGTGCTTCCTAATGAGAAAACCCAGACATGCAAGGCAGACTCAAGCATACTTTGTGCTTCTGTTAAGGCATCAGTCTGATACAGCAGAAGCATATTTTTGTAAATTCAGTAACTTGTTCCCAAAGATTTGCCAGCTGGACACCAGCATCACCTTTGGACAGTATCTTGAAATTCGCAGCTCTGAAACTCACATAAAGTATGAACAAGGGCTCTTGGGGACTTCTGCCACGTTCACTGCTCTTCTGATTCCATTTTGACTCATATTGACTAACTGGTTCATTTTTTGACTCATGTTGAATAACTGGTTCATTCATCCTTGCAGTTTGACTGTGTATGTTTGTTTGCAGAGTAATTTAGGGTCACACTATCAAATTTGATCAATCTCATAGAAAGCATTACTACAATCACAATTCAGAGCAAAGATGTTTGTAACGTTTAAGCACAGTGAAGATATACAGGCAATCAAGAAAAACTCCCTTCCTAGTCTGATGTCTCAAAAGCACCAGAAATTAAATCATTAAGACAACTTAATGAGCTTATCATCCCTACAAGCAGTTCCTTCCGGTCAAGTTTGAGGCATGCTGCAGTAGCCGTTTCCTGAGGGTTGCCCTGATTCTCTATATAAACAGCAGAAAAAAAAAAAAAACCCCAGGAAAAAAAATCAGCCCCAAGAGCTGCTAAATCACCCATTTCAGAAGAACCAGATCTACTTAGTAAGATGTGTCATAGGTTCAGCACATGCAGCACCACAGAACTGTGCAAGAAAAGCATAATGGAAGCAGTAGAGTAAACATACAATTCCAAGGACTCAATCTAGGAAATTCCAGGTACAAAAATTTCTTCTCCAACACTAATTGAACAACAAAGCAGAACATATCTAGACAAACTGGGAGTAGGCAATACTAATGTAGACAATGAGGAAGTAAGAGTATCGCTGAGAAAACCACCTTTAAGAATTTTCTAACCCAAGTACTCACTGCCACTGGTCACATCTTGTATTTTTTTTTCCGTCAAGTCACCTGTTTTCACAGTTAACTACCTTCCATACTTCCTAAGCACTGCTTGCTTCACTATATGTACTGAAAAGTTATTCAGGGCTTGGGAAAAAACCCCATATATTTATTCCCTCTCAACAGGGACTAAAGAGTTCTTTTTTCTAAAAGTGTGTTTGTGAACACATTCTAAAGTGTAAACCGTGTAGCTCTTCTTCCTGCATCTTCAGGCAGACTCATGGTTTCTCTTGCTGCTGACCGATTGGCTTTTTTTTTTTTCCAAGCAGCAGAATGAAATCACCAGCATTATGCCAACTTCAATCCAAATCCAAAGTGACTGGTTTTGCCAGTTTCAGTGAGCTGCTGCTTGGGAATGCAAATGCAGATGCAGACAGCAGCACTGGTTTTCTTTGTGGAAGAAAAACCACTACATTACCATAGGCTCTATTCCAAAAGCTGCGTGGGAGAAGAGAGCCCACTCTTCTTTCAAGAAAGCCTGACAGGAGTTTTAGAGGTATCAGACACAACACAAAGTCCATATGAAAAACGGACTTTCCTCATCTCAGAGTACCGCCTGCGTAAATATCACCATGTCATCTTTTTTTCCCAACCTGGATGAGGGTCAGATTTGCACCAGGTCCTTTGCTCTGCATATCTACTTCTGGCTACTGGATGTCTGAGATTGCTGTCAAGTTCAGGCTTGCACTGCTCACGAGCTCCACAGGCTTCATCAGAAACACCATGAGTTCCTGAACCACAACTAATGGGCTTGGCAAGCTACAAAAAACTACAGCCTTCTCAGTCCAGTACTAAACTGTTCTTAGTTCACAGAAGCTCCATCAGCCTTTCAACCAAAACCATAAGCCTGAGAGGCCTATAACATGTCTCCATTTTGCTTCTGCAGATGGACCTGTAAATTTCAGATCCAACAACCTACATGACTGATCACCTGCATGCACTAATGAAGCTTACTTATTGTAAATTGTATTGTCTGTGCTCAAACCCATTCACACCTTCTAAAATTTACATATTTTTGTAGCACGCATAATCAAAAACTTACTGTAGTAAGTCTATAAAGTATTGAAATAACAGGTGAGCTTGAACTCATCTTCCTGAATCATCAGTTACATAACAGCAAATGTTACAATGCAGTGTTTCTTTCTTCTCTCAGTAGTTTCTCATAACTTCAAAATCACCATTAAGATTTTACTTTTACTTTGGCATGTTCAGTTTATGGAAGTTGATGACTACGCTGAAAACATTCACCTAATCTTTGAAGCAGATACACCAAGTAAAACAAAACTAAACTACACCCTAACCTATAATCAATAAACAAATATAAAAGCAACAAAACTTTAATTTGAGGGTGGTATTATTTGGGTTTCTTTTTGTTTGCTTTGCCTTCACGAATGCATTTAGGTTCAGAAGTAGAACAATAACTTAGTATACTTTAGGCTACAGACCTGTAACAACACAGAAGTAGCATAAAGGTGAGTCTACCCTGCTAACAAGGTGGAAAACCCATTTACAATTCCTTTGCAGTAACACTCATCCAAAGCACTGATCTGTTTAAAGACCTTTTTACAAGACTACTTATAGGATTGAACCCCACAGGAGCATATACCTCTTCTCAACTTTATCTTCCAAATGCATCAAGATATTATGCAATCCTATCGTATTTCATCTCTGTAACAGTCACTTCGTGTGATTATTAGCACCCTATAAAACTATCCAAGACAGACACATGATTCAGCTATATATTATCATTTTATTTTGAGCAAAACCACAGAAAAGAGATTTTGCTGTCAATCACAATCTGAAAAGGTTTGTAAAATGAATCTTAATAATACAGCAATCACGATGGCCTGCTGAAATGCTGCACAGGAATAAGATGTCATTATCTGCTATTACTTTGCATAGATGAGGACAAAGGGAGAAACAGTGTTCTAAAGTAGTAACTTAATTGAAGAACAATTGTTACACTATATACCCCTTTCTTACAGTATTTCTAGGTGTGCCAGTTTCAGCCCTACTGTGTCACACACTAGAGTCATATGGTATCAGGTGTAGCATGCTTCATTGCCTATTTTGTTGACTACAAAACAAAAGCCTGAGCAAATGTACAAAAGGCCTTCTTTCTCCTTGATAAACTAATTCAGCAGAATTCCTCTGCTTAGAACTAAAAATACCTGCTAATTAGTACAATGATAATAACGCTGGATTATTCCTAATGGTTTTATCATGAGTATGGGTTTTATACCCCAAAAAAGACTAAGCCTTTGTTGAGCTTGTGGTTCAGCAAGAGGGGTAGAAAGAACACACCATTTGGATTGTTGTATCTGGTTCATATAAGCTTATTTTTTGAAAAGTTAACCTTAACTTTATATAGCAAATATTTTCACAGACTGAACTACGTCTCAAGAGTGATACCGATTCTTAAATTTTTTCATGCTGTTAGGGGTGCAGTGAGTTTGAATACTTTGGGGACACCCTGCATTTATTACATATGATGAAACTCAAAAGGACAGTCAATGCACACTAAATTGAACCCCTTGGGTAAGGTGAACTATACACATATGAGAGATGTGCCCAGAAGTATTGCAGTCTCCACAGCATCACAGTCACCATCTGCTGAAACCCAAATATCACGGCTGACTGGCAAAGTCCTTGAAAGCTAGGATAACTTCATATTCCCCCTAGATACAAATTTTATATAGAGGAAGAAACATCCAAAGAAAACTAGGCACAGTAAAATCCAGGTTGTGACTGCATAGTTATTTCCACTCAAATGTGACAGCATTTCTGTGGCAATTTAATACATGAAAACACCACATTAGGAAGGCATTTGCTTTGGTTTTACCTGCTTTAAAGCAGATGACTACAGTAAAAATTGGCAGCATGTGACATACCAGATCTTCATATTAACAGAGTCCAGGAATCTCTGTTCCATTTTAATGTAAGTCAATTTAAAAAGACTAAATTTTAAAAAAATCAAGATTAAAACTGAATGATTGATGCAGAAGTATATGGATAAACATTCAATCCTGGTGGCAAAAGAAAACAGGCTTGCTGTACAGAAATCTTAGGGCTTGAAGGAGGGAGGGCACTGAATCATGCATTGTAAATGGGTTGTTTTACACTACTAGACAGGAGGATAAAAACATTAATACTTCTATACTGTAAGAGAAACAGGAACAATGCAGAATGCAGGGATATGTGCCAAGTAAGAAAGAACAGAGATGGAGCTAGGCAGAAGACAGAGATGAGTCTGGAAGAGGGACTCACAGACAGGTTGGGATTTACACAAGCAGAGCAGCAGGCACACAAAATAATCTCTACTGCAGCATGTCAACTGGATGTAAGAATACCATAATAAAATAGCACAGAGTGAATGGAAAAAGGTTCCAATCATCAAGGCAAGAACTTAAGGCTTCAAAAGAGAAAGCAGTGACTTTGGAGAGGAAAATTAAGAGGACAAGGGGTTGAAAATAGGTTCATTGTTTTCCACCAGGAGTCAAAAAAGACAGTCAGGGATGGAAGCAGACACAAATAAGCCTAGGATGTAGCCACATTTAAAAAAAAAAAGTAAACAAAACCTTTCCCTGGTACAACACACAACCCTGCCTGCTTAGCAACAAAGGCTGCTGTGCTTGCAAACACTGCCGCCAAAACCTCTGTCCTGTTTGATGAAGCTTGTGTAGAACAGCATCTTCCCCCCTTCTACCCATGCTATTTATAATCTACCAAACAATGAAATTCCACTTGACAGTAGGAGACCACAGTTTCAGCAGAGGCTGGATCACACAAGCAAGGAATATGACAGGTAGTGGATTTCTTCTCTGTCTGAATTAAAAGAAAAACCCTTTATCTTACACAAAATGTAACTTCAATCTCGGTTTCACTCACAACTAGTATACATACTATGCACACTTATATCCAAACACCAACAATTCCCTCACTTACGTACACCATACCTTCTGAAAGTTTGAAACACAAACAGAAATAGTCTGGTTTTAGTTGTTACAGAAGACACATATGTACAACAGAGATGAAAACAGGATAAGCAAATGAACACAAAGAAGGAAAATCATTTAAGAAGACTGAAAAGATTTCAAACAAGTCTGGAGGAAGTGGTGGGATGCAAAACCAATTGTTTTCATCTGTCAGTGTCAGCTAAGGTCAGTAGGCCTAAGTTTACAGTAAGATCACAGAACAGATACTGCCCACCCCTTTTTTTTCAGGTTAAAATCCAGCATTCTGATGTCATATCTGATGCTTACCACAGAAAGTTATGTTAGCCAACCACAAAATAACCACCTACAAAATCCAGCAAGGCAGTTTGAGGTATTTCTGTAATAGCACCCAAAGCTAAATAAAAACTGTAGGCTAGGCTCTTTATCACAAAGGAAAGGCAGAGTTTGGTCAGAATCTAGAGGGACATGATGCATAGCCATGTAATGCTTGATCATTCCTGCATGCTTCTGTAAGTACACACATATATATATGCTACATATAAACATATGCATACATACACAATCATATACTTGTAAAAATACTTGAAACATAGAAATGTAGCACTTTAACACCCCTTGAATGCTTTTATATAGACTGCATCTTTACATATATATCTATATATGCACAGACACTATATATAATACACATACACAAAAATTTTTGTATAAAAATACTGAAATTCTGTACTTCCAAAAGTAGTAAGTAGTCACAGACAAACAGCTGGACCACCACACTTTCACAAATCCTAAATTAAGTCTGGGCTCTGTTACATGTGAGCCCCTGATATTTGTGGGCCCTACTGTAAATGTAACTGCATGATTGGTGCCCAGGCTATTTGCACTATGTTCCTTCTTTTATGACTTTATTAAAAAAACCCCTAAGCTGTTGTCCCAACTTTAAAATCAATCAGCATTTAACTAGTATACAAATGTGAAAAAAATCTGGCCTTTTATACTGATGAACAATTCAGACATATACATTAGCTACACAAATATACAATGAAGCTGATCTCAAGTATGCAGCTCCACCTTGAATTTGCAGAATACTCTTCATTTCTTTTGAGAATATCCTATATATATATTGATTTTTTTAAAAAATTTACACCAATTCTTCCTATAAATGGATTTGAATAAGATGTTTTACCCCTGAAGCTACACGGAACACTAATATCTAAATGCACAGTTTCACCTTCCAATAGCCCATAATCACTTTAGCATTTAAAGCTCTGCCATATGTTTACAAAAATAGTATGTAAGCATCCATGAAGAACTCATTAATTCTATGAAAAGTATGCCATCAATGCCTTTCAGGGTCAGTATGAAATCTTACAGAATTTAAAAGGAAATGTATGCGATAGAAATTTCAGATATTTAGTGTTAACATGACAGCATATAGACCCCTCTCTACACTCTGTCATGCCTTCAGGATAGAGATACCTTCTCTTATCCATATATAGTGGCATACTTGGGAAGTTTCATTCCTAGTAGATTAACTAGGAGTGGCAGATAACGTGAGATATCGCAGAACCGGAAAATAACATCCTTTTCATGCCATCAGCGGTTATTTCTTTATAGGTGAACTACTGCAGCAATAAAGGCAGATTCATCCAATCATTGTCCCTGAGCACAGCGATAGCTATTTCTAGGGAAGACTGCGATCGGCCTCAGCTAATCAGACATGTGAAGGGAAGAGCAGCCTTCATTTCTCACCACAGTTCATACGACGCTTTAATCACAGTGACTAACCTCATCTCAAAAATGCATTCACGAGAACATCTCCTCTATGCGAGTGTGAAAGATCGAATTTGTCACTGAAAATGAGACACAAAACCAGACTGAAGCGGGGGGAGGCTGGGGAGGGAGAAAGCAGTGTGTGCAGTTACAGGGTCCCAGCCTCACAGCAAGCATGCACGCTTCACCGGAGCCTGCAGGAATTAAATGCACGTTGCTTCAGCACCACGCGCCTCGAGGGCCCACGCGCGCTCGCTTCCGCCACTGGGGACACCTGGCGAGCGGCGCCGCGAGACCCCGGGGCCGCACGCCCCTTCCCCGCACCCCGTCCACACCCTCCCCGTGCCCGGGCTCACCGTGTGGGAAGCGTTGCTGGCCCTGAGCGGCGGCAATGCGAGGGGCGACGGCGGGCCGGTCCCAGCTCCTGCCCGGGAGACCCCGGCTCCGGTGCCCGGGGAAGACGGCAGCGGGCGGCCGCTGTCCCCTGCCCTGCCTGCGGAGAGCAGAGGGGTGAGCGCGGCGGGCAGCGGCGGCCCCGCGGGTAGCGAGGCCGTCGGGGCGGTGGTGGCCGCAGCGCACGGCCGGCACTGCCGCCCGTCTTGCTTCGGGCAGAAGCCATTAAAAGCTAATCACCGCCGCGGCGCACACACGCACCGATCCGGCTAATAGCGCGGGCGGGCCGTGCTCGCCCGGCTAAACCCTTCATCCGAGATTAACCCAGCACCGGCAGCCGCCTAACCGGGAGAACGAGCCGGCTCTGCTCCGCGCACGCCTCGGGGCTGGACGGCTGCCCGCGCCCCCCGCCTCCCCCCGAGCCGTCTGGCCCGGCGAAATCCCGGCGCCGCCGGGGAACCGCCAGGAGTTCACAAGTCTGCGGCTGGAAGCGGCGGCGAGAACCGCTGCCCTTAGTCAAACGCAGCCGCTCCGGCACAGGCGGCGATCTCCGATTCTCTGTGGGTCGTTCCCCTATGTGATTTCTCTCGGCCCCCCTCACCCCGCCCCGCTGCCCCGAGACGGACTCGCCATCCCGCACAACAGCGGCTCGCCGGAGCCCAGCGCGCAGCCCCGACGGCCCCCTGGGCTCGGCTGCCGCGGGGGGAGGGCGGATCATTGTTCGACACACACGCCACCTCTGCGGCGGCCGCCGCGGGGCGCCCGAGCCCCC
>VYZT01057536.1:225527-345437 GCA_013400735.1 Pomatostomus ruficeps | reverse complement strand
GGGCGCGGGGCCAGGGCGCGCCCGGCCGTTGGGCAGCGCGGCGGCACGGCCATGTTGGCCCTGAGCAAGGCGGGACACACGGCTCGGACACGGCCACGGGGACAGCCCGGCCAGCCCCGCCCTGGCAGCGCCCGGGTGCGCCGGGGGATGGGGCGATGCCCGCGGAGAAATCGGCGTCTGTGGGAATCGTGTGTGCGAGCAGAGGACCCGGGGGGTCGTCAGGCGGCGGGGACCGCTCTGTCAGGCCGGAAAGACAAAGGTGGCCCCGTGGGACGAAGGACAAATAACTTGAAACGCGTAGTGTTCGAGGGAAAACTTAAAAACCAAAAAAAACAGGGAAGAGAAGCATTTGGGATTGCCCTGGACGCTTAAGTGTCTTAGCCTAAAATGGGAGTGCGAGGGGCGTTATTTGCCTTGTTTTCCAAACTGCACGACGTGCTTTGTGGAGTACAATGCTTTGAATTCCTGGTTTGTCAGCTCGAACGTCATTACTGCCAAAAATAGAAGACTAAACATTTGCCCCGCTTGGAACAGCGTTGAAATGAACTGCCCTACCTATGCTCAACCCTTTTTGAAGTCCATACAGACCTTGCAGGTTTTTATTTTTGAAACAGCTGATAGATGTATAGACAGTCCTCTCTTCATCCCCATCCACAGAAAAGACAAAAAAATTAATCTCCCCTTTTCCTATGTCTAAGCAAAAAAAAAAAAAAAAACAAAAAAAAAAACAACCAAAAACAACAACCAAAAATATCCATTTCTTTGCCTCTTCCAGTACCACAGATACATGCATAAGCAAAGACATTTCCTGTACTGGTACAAAGAAATAAGCAATTTCCCTAACCCCTCCTGTCACATAGACAAAACAATCATACCTTCTCCAGTCCACACCCACCTTATCTTTTCCCTTCACTGTAGCTGAAAGAAAGCTTTGTCTTCCTCAATATCTTTCCAAAGGCACTCCCAGTGTCCTTTCCCATTGGCTGCCAGGTGTATAAATGGTGTCTTCTGATTACTTTCTGTATTTTCTCACCATTTTCACAAACTGTGCATGTACATCAAAGATATCTGCATATCAAACACTGTGATAACATTACATCTTCTGAGATACCTTGAATGTTTCAGGAATGGCAGACAAAAAAAAAGATACTTTTCTAGTTAGTCTAGGGAGGGGAGGGGAGAAGGGGAAGCTTGTTCACATTCAGGCTAGATAGGAAACTGGACTTGATACCAACTATCTTTTCGTAGGGCTTGCAGGAGTTCTTCATCTTGAATGATGTGTATTTTCTGACTGTCAGTGTCACAGATGGTTTCACACATGTTCTGAGGTTACTTGCACCTAAACACCGAGATAAGACAAGTGTCCTGTTTCAACCCCTTTACAGTCGGGTGCACCATCCACAGTATGCTTTCTACAGTTTATTCAAACACTCCTGGACTGCTATGAAGACTATGTAAAAAATGGAGTTAGTTTATCACATGGTAAAGAGTATTTAAATTAACTCAGTGGGAACACATTACATTGGTACCTGTCCAGGTATTCTCTTTCTAGAAGTAGGTGTGCTGCAAGCATTAGTCTTGAATCCTGGGAGTGGCCTTGGACCTGCTTGGATGCCTCCTTTTCTCTACCTCTTTCTCCATCTGCAACCCATCCTGACATTTGCTGTCAATGATAGTACCTGATGGAGTCCGAAGTGCAGCTCAGGATAAGGGCAAGCCCATCTTGATTCCTTCTGAATACAATACAAGAAACTTCAGTATAAAAGCTCTTTTCATGCAGGATTTAGGTTGATAAAGAGGAGAAACATGCTAATATAATTGCAAAATGCCTTGGCCACAAATAGCAATGCCTTTAAGAGCCCTCTATGAAATCACAGAGGCAGATATACAAAGAAAAGAAAAAAGCGAAACCTAAATACTCAAAGACAAAGCAAAGGTTAATTCTTTCATGCCAAGTCTTGCACTCAGAAATCTGAACTATTTCTGGTTGAGTGTCCACAAAACTTTCTTCTTTCTGATACTGGTCATACTGAGCATATCGGCACTTTCCAGACCAGTGCTACAGAGGAGGAGATCAACAGGCTTCAGTTCCCAGGACAGAAATAAGTGTTAGGCACCTGACAGGAGAAAGTGTACGGTGCTCAGAAATTAGAGAGGAAAATGAATCACGATTTTATTGATCCTTTTTCCTGCTCACTCAGCTTTTATTACCCAAAGGTATGAACTAACCTGTAATGATAGAAGATTAGTCTTCCCTTTCTTGCAAACAAATCCACTGAGTATTCATGAGTGACAGACTACTTAGAATCATAGAGTAGTTTAGGATGGAAGGGACTTTTAAAGGCATCTAGTCCAACTCCCTGCAGTAAGTTTCAACTAGATGAGGTTGCTCAGAGCCCCATCCAATCTGACCTTGAATCTTTTCAGGGATGGAGCATCCCCACCTCTCTGATGGCACCAATTGTGCCTGTGTTTCATCGCCCTTGTAAAATACTTCTTCCTCATATCTAGTCTAAATCTACCCCCTTTGAGTATAAAAACTGTATCCCTCGTCCTATCACAACAGGTCCTACCAAAAAGGTTGTCCCCATCATTCTTATAAATCCTCATTTAAGTGTCGAAAGGCCCCCATAAGGTTTCCCTGGAGCCTTTTCTTCTCCAGGCTGAACAACCCTGCCTATCTCAGCCTGTCTTCACAGTGGAGGTGCTCCATTCCTCTGGTCATTTTTGTGGCCTTCCTCTGGACCCACTCCAACAGGTCCAACTGGTACTTGCAAGGGACTTGTAGGGTAGTGTCATCAAAGTAGTTGTTTTTAAGAGAAATATCTGAAAACTTTCTTTCCAGATGGGTACCCAAAGAGGCCTGCTCTCTGGAAAGTGCCAACTGAGTGGGACACAGGCAGTAACTGGTTCTGTACGACAGTGGGCACCTAAGGAAGAAGGTGAAGGGGCAGTTGGAGGTGCTGAGGAGGATCAGAAGGCTGCTTGCCACAGCTGTCTTGAAGAGGCTTAGGTTGGTCTGTTACAGATGTCATCCTCCCTTGATAAACTGTACCAAGTGTTCCAGTACAAAAACTAACAACTATTTGGTAAAAATAAAGTGGCAAAATGACGAAATTAAAATTCATTAAAAAAACCCCCCAACACAACCAGAACATTCTAGAATAAAACATGCTATCTGTAAAACTTTGTCTAAAAGTATTCCTGCCCACATAGTACATTAAAATGCATTATTGAAGATACTATGCTAGTACAGTGTGGAGAGATACAGACCATGCCATGTTTCTTGAGCCATTTGGTCAGGGCCCCTGTGACCAGGACAGATATTAATTCTAAGTAGACTGTGAGGGGTTGCTGAGGTCTGTTTTTTCAGGCTGCCTGGGGACCCAGTTCATATCTAGCTGCCCTGTTAGAGCACTGTACCTCTTTAGCAACCCTGTGAGATCTCCTGTGTCAGTCCACTTACCTCTCCAAAGTGGATGGATTTGGGTTTAATTAATGGGGCTCTGGTATGTAGTTGTAGGGCGAGCAAGGCTGGCTGGTCAGTCACAAAGCATCTCTGCCACCATGGTATTCGCAAATGCTTATGTAGTCAGACACCAGGGAATTCCTGAGAAGCCATGCATATCCAAAGCTGCGGTGATGATGCTGCGGGGCTCCCACAGTGACGGGTGCAACAATTGCTCAGCACCTTGCTATGCTCTGTCCATTATCACCAGGCACAGCAAACTATTTTGGCTGTAGATAAATGTCCACTAGGTAAAGCAAATACAAGGCTCCTCAGACATCAGCGGGTTGGAGGACATGGCACTTAGGGACATGGTTTAATGATACACTTGGTAGTGTTAGGTTAGTTTTTTGATTTGATAAACTTAAGGGTCTTTCCCAACCTAAAAGATTCTGTGACTCTATGAAAAATAGAAGTAAGGCAAGCCTAGAACACAGAAAGTAAAAATGTAGTTTTCTGCCACCTTTTAATAATCCCCTCCTACTATGCAGAATTTGCATGAAGAAGGATCTTTACTCATTCTCAACATCTTTTAAAATGTTCTTGTGAAGCAGACCTTAAATGCTGAGCTGGACACATTAAAACACTTAGAATATGTCTCACCATTAATTAAACATGGTTTCAAGCCTGTTTTCTCAGACAGTAATATGTATTTTAAAAGTAAACCCTTAAGCCCAGTAAGTGGCTGCCTCAGGACTGCCCGAACACAATCAGCACCAGGTTCTCATTAGTTTGTTGTGGATAATTTAGGCATGAGCAGGACCGTTTATACTACAGCGTTGTCTTTCAGCAGATCATTCTGAGAGCAGTGTAGGCACTTCAAAATACAGCAACCTACAAATACTAGCACTGCAAATGGAAAGCACACCAGTTGACTAGCTCCCAAACATGTACTTCACTATGTGGTACACATGTAAGGTTTGCAACTCCACCCTCTCTCTGCCACTCCCAGAAACAAAAAATTCCCAGCAGAGCATCTTCAACTTAGAATAAAATTGTATTTCAATGCAATTATAAAAGATAAAGATATGTATTCAGAGGAAGAGTGCAGAGACTTACTGCCACAAGTCAACTTGCTAGTACATATTCATACTGACATGAGACTATATGAAGATAAACTGCCTTGCCAGGTTCAGATGCTTGTTGTCCTTCATTCCAGTGTGTGTTCTGTCGAGGTTTAACTTTGGTCTGTGTTCAAGGGTTTAGGAATTGCTGTTTAAGAACACATAATTCACAATTTCTATTACAGTACTAAAACACAACAAAGGATGTTTTAGTGGTCGGTGAGTACACCCTGAAAAGAATCTCTGTGGTCCTATAAGTCCGCAAGCATACAAATAATTTTTATTCTTCTGCTATTACAGCTATTTTGTGGGAGATTATCTCACAGTATGTTTGTATTTTAGTGCTGTCAAATTGCATATTAAGTAAAATGCTTTTCCTTTTCACCAGACTATGCCAATGTTTCTAAATTTCTGTATTATATATTTCCTATATAACTTCTGGATTCTTACAGAATTAATATTCATTAGAACATTAGACTTATTCCTTTGTGTATACTCCCAGCATGTATAATGGGAGGAGAATGATTCCTGTTTTCCTGTCTCATACAGCAGAAGCAATTCTGATGGAGTCAGTGGAGTAGCATTAATATAAAGCTAATCTCAGAGAAAAAGCCTAATGCTGGTTGAATCTTTTCAGCTGATGGCACACCCTTCTTTATGGACTCAGGTGAAAAGTGAACCTCTGGAAGAAGAAAAGAAGGAAATTGTGTATGTCTTTGACTCTTCTTCTTCTGTAGACCCTTGCCACCATGTCGTGAAGTTCCTCTGTTCCCCCAGCTACACAAATGAGGAAGATGTGCTACTTGCAGAGACATAAATGAAAACTACTGGCTCTCCTGTCTCTTGAATGTTAGTCTTTGCTAAAAAGGTCCCATAAAACAACTGTTACTGCACACTTAGTTTGCAGATGATACTTGGGATTTCTACCAAACTCTTTCAGAGAGAATGCACAAACTTGTTAAACCTCATGTAATTTCTGAATTCAGTCTCCTATTATAACCACCTTGAAAATCAATATAGAAGCTCGGTATAATCTTTCTTGCACTCTTAGTGTGGGCTACTCTGTTTCAAAACCAGCTGTTTGCACATGGAGTTAGTCCCAGCTGTTGAAACACTGGTAACCTTTGCTAGTCCAATTCCACATGTGAAATGAAACAGACTTAGCTTTAAAGGGTTTATGGGACTCAGCTACTCTTCACAGCAGTGTTTCATAGAAGCTGGGATTTAATTCTGCCAGGTCCTGAGAAGTTTCAGCTCCCCTGAGTCAGGGAACCCAATATCTCATAGGGTGTACTGAAATTGAGAAATTACATATATCACTCGCTTGTGATAAAGCTCATTAAAATAATTAAAATCTCTGCCCTATGAAAGCACAAAACTGAGGCATAATTAAAAGATAATTGGTCAGAGTAGCTGAGAATCCAGAAAGAACTCCGACCAAGTTCTTTTCCTCACTCAGGCTTTCTCTGGACAGAATTTATTAATAATAAAATGAAAATAAATCATTAAGTCCCACAGTCTGAATATTATATTATTAACTAGTATAATCTACTGTCAGGATTTACATGGTGACTTCTGAGTTAAACCATGAGCCACCTGCTGAAAAGCAAAATTAAGGCTACATGCTGGGAAAGAGCTTTCTCATTAAAATATAATCAAGGTTTGTTAGGGCAACAAAAAAAGAACCAACCTGATGTGCTGAATTAAACTGAGTGGGGAGTCAAGGTATCAGACAGCTGTGAAGAGTTCTTCAGCTCCCTCTTTCGCAGGGTGTAAACCCTACATGGGCTAACCATAGGAAACACAGACTGTGTCTCTTGAATGTACATAAGAAAAGCCCCTGGCCATGTTTCCTAAGAATAGTATGTGCAACACATTTTCTTCTATAATGAGCCTCCTTCCTGTTCTCCATCTATTGCAGAAGTGTAAAAAAGAATTTCAAGTAATCATGGTCAGACTGATATTTGAGTAACAAGAAGGCATGTGCAGGTATGTATTTATAGTGTGGAGGGAAATTTAAGAGGGATATTCTCAGTGTCCCCTTCAGTACCTTACTACTGTTTCCTAGGTGTGGAAGTACCCTAAGCTGTCCAGCCTCTCATTTACAGTGCTGTGTGAATGCTTGGAGGATGTGTGTATTCAGGTGTGAAGGATGGGAAAAGAAGAATAGAAAATACTTTACGTGAAAATGAAACAGAGGCTTTAATTTACTGACATCATTTGTAATCTCCTTCCAAAGGAATAAATGTGCACATTAACACACAAATAGTTCCCAATAAATTCAGAAAATTGAAACTTAAAATCATTGTATAATTTGGAAAATTAAGTAAACAAAGGAAAATTCCTGCAGGCATTCTACAGATAGAGAAAAAGAAAAAAGAGGCCCAAGGGGACACTTCAGTATGTGTGCTATTTCATTAGTAAAATGAATCCCAGTTATTTCAGAAAGACCATTCACACGCAGTTCCACCTGTAATTAGGATCCCAGCTTTAAATTATAGAACACATTTTTTGCTTAGCTGAGATATTAATTTTAATTTGCAGAAAGGCAGACCTACAACTATAAACAGATTTAGTTGTCTGTGAAAGAGGCAACATTAACATGTGGGGCTAGGCCTAATAAGTAGCTAGCTCATAAAAGGAAATCACATGTGGCAGAAAAGATAGGTGCCAATGCCCATTCCAGTGCTTGGCAAAATGTGCTGTGGTGTCAAAGCAGAGAGACGAACCATAGGTCACACAAATACCCAGGAGATTTCCCCCTGGACAAGCTGAGCTGACCAGTTCAAGAACATATACTGAAGATGTTGTCTCAATATTCTTTAGAGAAAAAGTCACTGTCATCACAGAGTCTTCTTCTGTACAGTAAAATAATGGCAAAAGCACCCATTTGGCAAAGTTCAGTGCATTGGACCTTCAGCCTCTGAAACTGCACAACAAACTACAAGCTCCTGAATCTGGAAACAGGAATTCGTGACTCACTGGGTCAGAGAGAGAAAGCGTTTCAAAGATAAATTAAAGATGAGAAATACTATTGCTGTGAGGTTAGACTTTAAAAGTGTGTTTTTAATGTTGCATAAAGCACAGTAATACTCTGTCTCCCCAGTCATGCAACATACAAAGTTTTGGTGAGAATTTTGAATCAAGTGAGTATTTTCAAACAGTGTTTAACTTCAGTTTGTAAAGGCTAATGATCTATTTCTGTAAACATAAAACACATTGAACAAATGGGCAGTAAAAAGAGGCAAGAAAGGAAGAAAACAAGGGTAGGAAAGGTAACATGAAAGAGATTATGAAAAGTCACATATAAAAAGAAAAGAGTGTGAAGCAAAGCAGCAAAACACAATCATCTTTTATTTTCTGACATTAGCTTCCCAGTAGTGTGACCTTTGCCTTTTTTTCTCTCTCCATTCAGTGCTGCTTCCACTAGTGCTCTCCTGTTTTAATTCCACGTTTTATCTCCTTCTGGTCTTTGTTTGCTCTCCTAGTATTGTCCTTCTGTCAGAGAGGAGGCTGCAGATGGGCCATGGCTGTCTGTCTCCCAAAAAGTGATGCCATTCCAGGGCTGTTCCCTTCCAGGAATTAGTGGGTAAAGATTGGAGCCCTGCTGTCTGCAGGGCATCAGCTAGGGAAGAGGAGAGCTGGAAGCATGGGAGAATGACTGGACAATATCAGTGGTCTTAAGAGTGCTGAGCAAAATTTTGGGGGGGTCTTCCCCGGAACTGCCTCTTCAGTTTCTTTCCCAAGGGCTCTGTGCTAGTCCTACCCCTTCGACTGCAGAATTTGTGTCTGGGGCATTCACCCTTGAGAGTTGCCGCAGGACAAGGAGGCACAGGGGAATGGGAACCCAGCTAGTGACAGCCTATTGACAAGGTAATTGGGACCCCAATAGGTAAATTAAAAAAAAAAAGTAAATTTAAATTTTCTAAGTAACTGACTTCCTAAAAGTTCTTCAAGTCAATCAGTTTTTGCCAAATCTGTATTTTGTTTTATTCTATTGTCCATTTTCTTCTGGGTCCTTCCTTCCTTCCTTCCTTCCTTCCTTCCTTCCTTCCTTCCTTCCTTCCTTCCTTCCTTCCCACCCAACTTAACAGATTTATCCAGTCTGCAATTGTAGGGTCAAGTTCTTCCCACATGCTCAAGTCCTCTGCCTCCATTGCTATGCTTTTTGTTGACATGGAGGACTGAAAAATGAGTGTTACCCTGGCAGCTGGGTGTTCATTGTTGCAATGACATCTTCCCAATTTGCGTTCTGGATAAGATTTTCACCTTGCACTGCAATTGCTCTGCTCAGTAAGGCACACCAAGCTTCTTGTCACTGTGAGATAAGCAGGATAGCATGAAGGACTCCACATTCCTGAGAAACACTTGTTGCAAACCTACAACAACTCAGAGCTTCTGAACCTAATGGCACCTCAAAATGGCATAGTCAAAGAAATCAGTTCCTGAACCACTGTACATAAAGATTCATTCAGACAGCAAAAAGATGTCTTCTCCTTCTGCAAGTTCTAATGGGGTGCTAGACTGGTAACTTACCTAAACTGCAGTTTCAAGAATATGTACTAAATGGTCTATTTTTTAGATGTAACACAGGTCATATGTGATGTGAGGTTACAGCACAGGTCTAACTAAGACATCTTCAGTACCTGGGGAGTACCACTGAACAGAGAGGTAATATATATACTGTTGGAATGAAAGTGAAAACATCTTTTTCATAGCAAGTGCTCCTCTCTGGTTTTTTAATGAAGTAATTCAGTATCGATATGTGCCACTAACTTTCTCTTTCTTTTTTTCATTTTAGAGATGGAAGTCTCCATTGACAAACTGCCAGAACCACAGGACGCAAACCAGAGGACCAGAGGCACAGGAGCTGATAGTAGGGGTGCACAGTTCTCCCAAGGATAGCTGATTATTTTTATAATGTATTTTTAAAAATAATTTTCCTCTTTTCGCTTTTAGCCAGAGTTGTAGTTGCTGCCTCCAAGACATAAAATAGAAACTCCACACTTCTCCACAGCTTTTCCCAACTCCTGTAAGAATGCAAAATTGGTGCATTTCCTAGGGTTTCCCAATGGCATTCATTTCAGAAGAGTTTTCTCTTTTCAGGCTGACAGTTGAAGTACGAAGAGTTATGAACATTGCTTTGTAGGAGGCAGGGCAGTCCACCCTGGGGAGACAGTGCTAAGCTCACTCCCCTTAGTAAAGAACTCTCCTTCCCAGGATTCCTTGCAATCTTCCGTGTTTTCGGGATTCTCGGGCTACAGTTCCCAGAGGGCATTGCGCTGTCACTGTGTCCCCTGGGATGGGTCACCCCCAGTCAGGAGGGACCCAAAGGTTTTAAAAAGGCACCGCATGTGTCCATCAGTGTCTTTCTCCACATGGTTGTTACCAAGAAGCAGCAATAAACATCTGAGACGCTTTGCCAAGGAAGACCCTTCTTTGCTGTTGCCAGTAGGCTATATCTAAGGTAGCTGGGAGACTACGGGGACAGGGAAGGGGTAAGCTGGGAGCAGTGTGGGCAGCAGAAGCCATGAAGGGTAACATTAGGACCCTGTGACTGCTGCACTACAGAGCCACTGCTGCTAGGCAGCGACAGATGCCGCGAGCTCAAACCGCGGGAATTCTAAACACTCCACGGCCGCGTGTGAAAGCTCTGTCTTGCCCCACTACGGGAGCATCCTTGCCCCTGCAGCCCCCACAACCCCCACCTTTGCAGGAGACCATCAAAACCCTCAGATAATAGATATAAGCTACCCATACACTACTTTATATATGTGCACATTTATTTCTTTAAATTAAAAAGTAAGTGATCAAAATGCATCTATCCCTTGAGAAATAAGGTTTCTGAGTAAATACTCAACTGTCCTACCATTAGATGTGCTGAAACACCAGCTGAATATATCAACCCTCCCTGCTCACTTTAAGGGAGTTAATAGCAGTGGAGAGGAACTCGTTTGACAAGAAGGCCATTCATAGTGGCCATCAATATCAGGCAGGATAGCTGACTGCTTCATGGTCTTTACAGAGAAAGACATGAATATTTACAAGTTTTGCTATGCAGATTAGTATGGCGAGAAGAAACTTCTCTGAAACTTCACCTATCCTGAAAATTTGAACCCTTTGCCACTGTGGAGCAAAATCCTCCATGATCTATGTGAGAGGGTAACTAAGGATCAACAAAATATCTCAGCCATGAAACATGACATTCTTTGAACACAACCCCAGGAAACATTGGCTTGGGGAAAAAAACCCCAACAGTTAACCTCAAGCAAGCAGATCTTGCAGGAGGCATTTTCATTTCCCATGTTCCCCAAGTACTGTGATGTGAAGTCTTTGAAATGACAGTAGCTGCAAAAGACAGGAGCTCAGACAGAGAACATGTCCTGGGGACATGCTGTGCTCCAGCAGCTGTGAGGAAGAAATCAGCTTAGAAAACAGCACCCAACACAGCACCTCTGCCACAAGCATCAAATGGAAGAAGGCAAACCTAATTCCCAAAGAGCCAAGCCATGTACAATCAATGCACTTACTAATAACTTGTGGAAGAGTGTCTATTAGTTATATAAATGCTCTTCATACAACTCATTGACTAAAATGAAATTGCTTGACTACTCTAAAAGCTTAAAGTGTCATGACATCAGGTGCCTCACTGAATTCTGGACTTCACTTGTTTGTTCTCAAACATCGTCCTGTTTTCTGAGTGTTCTATATTTTATCCAGAAAATAACAGTGAGGTCCAATCTTCTTTAAGAGCAGATTTAGAATATGACAACTTCTGCTTTTGAAAGTGGATTGCTTTAGACACCTCTGGGTCTTGCTCTAAATATAAATCACCCATGCAGTATGCTTGTCAGCTTAGGCCCGACATGTCATACAAGGGTTGGTTTGGTTTGGGATTTTTTTTCTTTTCTTCATCTAGATATAAGCAAACCTTAATGTAGAAACTTGTAAAACAACCAAACTACTGTCATCTTCAGCTGAGAGAAAGAAACAAAAACACTCTGCTTAAGTCTTTATTTCCCATATGGCTCATAATAAGTCAAGACTGTCATTTTCTTCTCTTGAAGTGATTTTGAAGGTCATTTCTATTTTGATACAGATCCTGGAGAAGTAAACAGAACATCCTAACATTGCTTTTTTCATAGCAGAAGAAGGACCTGTTATGAGACTTTTGTGTACTAGACATTATGGCAAACATGGAATTCTCTGTGCCCTGAATGGGACTGTTCAATACCAGCATGATTCTGGTAGAGCTTTAAATGAATGTGCTCTCCATCCAGGTCTAATTAGAAAACACATCTTTGCTGTGCTGTCCCCAGTGATATTGAACTAGATCAACACAACTACATTTCTACAGTCTGCATCTTTAAAATATGTTTCAAATCAGTGGTTTGATGCTTCTTAATCATTGGTTCATAGCGCATTAAGTCACTGCTTGCAAAAAATTTAGCTTTGTATCTTTAAGGGTTGTATGTTTTCTTCGAGACTGACACTAATTTTAGCAGAGCCCTGGGCAAGAATAAGATGAATGCTACAAGCCTGCATGGGGCTCTCTCCTCAGCAGTGCTGTGGAGACAGCATCTTTGCACATCCATGACAAGCCCTAACCTTTCCTCCCACTCTCAACTGTCTGTGACTTTGCCCCCTGAGGGTATGATTGCCCCATCTTTTCATTTTTGAGGCTTTGCAGACTTTGATGCTGTTGCCGACGGTGCTGAAAGCCACGAGCAGGGGAAGGATGTGGTAAGGAAGAACGATGTGTTGAGATTGAGAGGGAAACCAGGGAATTCAGTATTTGACATGGCCTGTCAGTATCAAGTGAGTGCACAGCATGGATAAGGAGGTGTGGACTGAAGGAATAGGTGGAAATGCTTGTGGAACAGAGCTCTGGGAAGATGGATCTCTCAATGAATAAATAGTCTGGACACCACAGTTAAGGTTTCCTCTTCCATTTAGTAACACCAAGGAGTCTTTGTCAGTTCCTGAAAACTTTTTCACAACATATTGGGTACCCTTTATGTATGCAATATGAAAGAATCTGGCAGGCACAAACAAATTTGTCAGAAAGAAATTATTACCTTGTGGAAGAATGGATTGATACCCTAAAAACAACGAGCTGTGAGAATAGGTCAGTAAGACTCATTCTCACTTTTGGTGTGAAGGAACAAACTACTTGTATCTCCAGGAATCTCCAGTCACACATGAGTGATTTGACAGCTCTATTTGGTAATTTAGATCCTCCTGTATGTTTTGTCTTTCTAACCCATCTGTCAAAAAGATACAAACCCCACACATCTAACAAAATGGTGAAGTGGAGCAGTTAAAGCTGTAGACAAGAATTAGTCAAGTCTGTGCTACCTGGTGACTTTGATCTCCTTTCTGTTACCTGTTCTTTCACCTAGCAAGCTTCCCTAATCAATGCTCTTTTATCAGAGCCTTGTCCTTGTTCTGTATATGAAAATCAACTGAGATATCCTCTGTGTAACCAATGTATCAGCCAGATCTAGATCATTCTATTTTCAGCCCACAGACATTTTTTTTCTTAGACATCTTCTGCATCTAGACTGTCTCTTCAAAGTTCACCTTGTACAACAGCATCTGAATGGCGAGCAAGAGAAAAGGATATAAGAAAAGGTAGCTTTTATCAGAAATGGAGACAACTGCAAAAGTGGGTCAAGAGAGTATTCTACAGCAGAAGCTCTAAATCTATGAAATGGGTCAATATGTAAATTAACCCAGAACTCTCAGCATCTACCTGGGACAAGTGCCCATCAGCACACGGATTTCAAAGCTGTTTCAACATGCAGATTCATAGATTTTGAGTACAGATGGCTCTGTGGTGATCACCTGGTCTGAAGTCCTGTGTAATACATGCCCTAGGACTCACTAAAGAAATATCATTCTTTAGACTCCACATCAGTACTGGAAATATAGGCTATATTTAAAAAAACCCCATCAATCATATTCCCAGTGGTACAGAATTCTTCATAAGCCCTGTGTGTTGAACTTCAGTGACTATCCCCATTGTTACAATGCTTTGAATTTATTTCTGATCTGAATTTGTCTAGCTTCAACTTCCAGCAATTAGTTCTTATCTGAAGCACTTTGTGTCTGATTTGAGTGCCCTGTATTACCAAATTTCAGCTCCCCACCTAGATGATCAAAGGCTTCTCTTGCATTTGTATTGCATATCATTTTTGTGAGATAAGTAGACAAAGTAAGATTTATTATGTATACATTCAATAAAAATAATAAATATTTCAAGACCAATTAATAAAATATTACAGGATATATTTTTTTTTTCAGAATGAACATTAACAGTCCTCACTCCTTGACTGCACAGGTGAGATTTTGCTTGCTGGCAGTAATTTGTATTGTGAGTGCTACTCTGTAGAGCAACCTAACATTCTTTCTATTGATTGCAAAAATCAGGTTGTTTTGATTTTTGAGAAACATGACATAAGAATGCAAAAAACACAAGCCAAAAAACTCGTATATTTGTCTGACTGCTAGATTATATTTCACCATCCAAAGCAGAAAATAAATATGTAACTGAGAAAGTAACAAGCGACACAAATCTTGCCTCAAAGAGCTATTAGCTATTAGTTCTGAGCATAACCTCATTTATTTTTGTAACCCTTAATTTGATTTCAAAAGAAATGTATGATACTGTAGCTAATTTCATCCTGATATCAAAGCTAATCTATCTTGCCTTTACATGTAGCATCAGGTAGCTGGAAAGATTATTTTATTTGGATAGAGTTATGGCAAAAGTGCCCATTTTATTCTGCATGTGTACAGGGTGTTTTCCCTGCAGCTTAGAACCAGTTGATTCCATTCTGTGCCTCCCTTTATTCAAGTCTGATCCTATTGCATTTTATTCTGTCTAACAACAGCAACATTGGAGGTTTTAGGCACTGTGTTAAGAAAACTCTCAAGCAAGTGACATAAAATCCTTGTTAGTAAAAAATAAAGTTATTTATTTAGTATCTATTTTATATTTATAGTTCATATACCACAGTCAGACCAAAAAAATGTTGAGAGTAAAGGTGCAAAATATATGATGTACATGATATAACTATGTAATTGGATAATGTATGTTCAAAAAATTCCAGCCAATGAGAGGAAATCAAATCTTTCCAAAGAACACAGAAACAACACAAGCATCTTTTCAACTCCAGAACATAAATCAAGAACTGCCTTTAAGTACTGTGTTAAGTATTATATTTTTGTTTTCTATAGCTTCTAGAAATTTTTTTTTGTAATACTGAGGTAGTTTTGGGTAAACAAAAATACCAAAATACAAGAAAAACATTTTCTGTAGGTTCTCACAAGCTAAGAACAATCAAAAGCAGCAGCAGCGGCAGTAGCAGCAACAAAAATAGAGAATGTCTACCCTCCACGCTCCCAGAAGCTTTTTTAATGCAGAATAAAAGGTGAAATTCAAAACCAAGTGCTTAACAGGTGAATCATAGATTAACACACCATGATTGCTTGCCAGTGTTTGAAGACATGAATGGGACCAGACAAAGTACACTGAGACCACTTCATGAGACTTCACACAACCATGGCAGTGAGAAAGAACTCACAGAGGCTATAATCATTATTTATTACCTTATTGAGACCTGTCTTCACAGCCAGGAGAGAGATTAATATCAGTGGGTGTTAGGCTTGCAAGTATCCAGAGGTATACTAGGAAATATGCATTGAAATAAGATATGTGAAGGAGAGGAACAAGTGTGTGCATTAAAAAGCATTTCAGATCAGATAGTTACAAATTAATAACGTGGTATTGGCTATTCAGGCATTTACTGGGAAATAAAGAGAAACAACAGTCTCCTGATTGCTCAGGCCTCTCCTCTTCCTGTCAATAAGCCAGGCATCAGCAAACCCCCAGATCCAGAAAGGCACCATCATCTGTTTGGCTTCCTGCCAGAGCTTCTCACACTTTGGGGAATGGCTGAGAGCAGGAATGGAGCAGAATGCATACTAGCACACCAGGAGGGCACTTGTTGCATGAGGAAAAGATCCAGAGGTCTCCTGAGGGAGTATCACATTTTCTGATTGTGTTTCTGATTGAGCTTGGCCTGGTGTAACCAGGCTTGGCAGGGGCATAGGGCAGGGCTGTTCAGCCCTCAGGAGGTCCTGGATGCTTCTGTCAGATGGGCACAGAAAGTCACCTGGTACTCAAACACATGTCCTGTGCTTCTGTCGTCTTGTCTGTTGGGGATGGGTAGGAAGACTTCTGCTTATCATTGAGTTAGTCCTTGGGGTTTTGGCCATACTTGTGAATCATCTGATGATTCAGTGGAAGAAGTAGATGAAGTGTGGTCCTAAGATTAGAGAATCATAGGATAGACATCAGAATATGACGCTTCTAAAGAAAGAGGATCATTAGGGCACGCTATTGTTACCAGTGACTACCAAGGAGATCGCTTCCATTTTATGTGTTATTAAATTTGTTTAATATCTAGCCATAGGAAGAAAAATCTGCCTGATTAAGCTATCACAGGTACATATACAGCAATTATGCTTCAGCTTCAGGCTATGTCTATCAAATCTCTAGTTTTTTCTCCAAGTGTTGACTATGGAATTTCTTTTACCTTGAACCTTCTGGTGCCAAAGTCTGTCAAGGCCAATCAGCCCACAGGGGCACTGCTTCAAGAACCAGCATGACTGACCAGAGCACGGCAGTAGTATTTGTGTCACTGGTTGAGTAATAATTGAAATTAGTTGTATAAAGCAAAAATGTTTGGCACTATTTAGTATAAAATGCTGGGTATAGGCAAAATTCAGCTTTGTGACTTTATGCAGCCACCTTCTGGGAATGTCACAGTTACAGGCTATTGTGAACACCATCTATTGAAAACCATGTTTTCTCCAGAATCTTCTTCAGGAAATAATTTTATTCTCCTTGCCTCTGTTTTGTTGAGCAACAATGTAAACTTTTGCATGGAATATATCTTGTATCTTCCTGATACAGAGCTGGGAGAGCTGACGTCTCTCAGCCAACATTAGCTATTTTAAAGTTTGGTTCCCAGCATAAGTTAACCATTTTTGGTTTTTTTTTTTCTCTTATCAAGAAAGACATACAGACACCTCTAGAGGACCTCACCAGTACCTGTGTTTTTTCTCCTTTAAAAAGTTTATTTTAAAGTATCTGGCTCTGCATGTGTAATGAATCAGGAAATTCCAAACAGGACTTTAGAGGAAAAGGTTGGTTTAATTTTGTTTAGGAAAGGAGTATCTTCTTCTTGAGCTTCATGGGTGACCATATAAACTAGAGTCTGCAAATCAGAAATGTTTCCAAATATAGCTCTGCTGTTGGCTTGGAGGGAGGTTGCTTCTATTACTATATGGATGACACAGAGAAATGTCTTACAGACAAAAAGGTAGCAGTTCCTCACAGAATTAAGTATCAAAGATTAAAACTAATTTAACAATTCATTTTGTAGGATGAAGTAGTTCTTAGCATACAGATAAAATTGTACATTTTTTTAAGTAATGAGAGGTTTTCAGTAGGCTGGCTGGGGAGTTTGATATCACAATATATATTTAGCTGGATGCATTTTCTTCAGTAAAGCTGCCAGTTTGTAAATTAAACCTATGTTCGTGAACCAGCAATCATTTGTTAAAATTTTAACTTTCTATTTTTGCACATGAAGTTTCTGACAAAGTTTTTGAAGTCTGTTTTCTTTCTCATCTGTGTTTTTCAGGCTAGACATATTGCATCTAAAGTATGATGTAGGTTTTCTGGGACAAGCTATCTGGGACATTTAATTTTATTTAAACTTATTCTTCCAGTCCTATTGTCTTAGAACAGTAAATGCTTGATAACTGTTCTATATGCATAAGCAAGACAGTATTGGCCATTTCCCTGGTATGATCTCAATTTTGTAAAAGACTTACAATTCTCCAGGCTGTTTAGCTTGGGATCAATATTTAAATGTACTCTGATTGTGGATTGCTACACACATTCATCACTTCTGCACACTGCTTCCACACACAGAGTTGTTACTGCTTCAGAGCAGCTGGTCATGCATGATTATAAGCAGTTCTAGCTCTATTTTCATCCTGTCTAAAATCTTGACATATCTGTCCTCTGCTGAGAATGAGTGACGCAGCTCCATGGCAATTGAAGTGTCATCATGTTGCATTAACAAGGCCTTCATCTCAGCGTCAGGAGGAAATGTGTTGACACCTTGTTTACAACCATTCTCTGTGGACATCCAGAACCAACTTGCCTTTCGCTCACATCTATTTCACATTGGCACAATTCCATTGGGTTTACAGGTACTTTCTTGATAGCCATCTGAGAAGAGAGTCAGATTCTTAATTCTCTGGTTTTGCTCATTCTGGAGTTGAATGCCAGTTTAAGATCTCAGACTTGTAAAATGCTTTGAATGACTTTGTGTGAAGTTGTTTTAAATATGAAAGTGTAAATATAATAGTGTAGTTTTAAATTTAAAAAAGAAGAATGTTTAAATGTAAAACTGTAAACATAATAAAGCATAAGCTTGATAATCATGTGAATCATAATTTTTTTTTATTCTAGAGTGCTGAGGGTTAGCAGTTTGATCTGGCCTTCTCATATGGACTAATGATTTCAATTTTAAGTCCCTGATATTTAATAAGATTAAGACTTAAGAGGAATTCCATGTTTTTTTCTCAGTGATTCAAATCAGTTCTATTTTTAAAGTTTTATCACATGGGTGAGGTGCATCTACAAATAAGTATCAAAAAATACAGATTCCTCTGTATCTCTGGTGTCACTGCTATCATAGTACCTGTCTTCAGAAGCTTCAACATCCATCAAGCCATCCCCACTACCTGTTAACCATCTGCTGATGGTCTTTAGCTTTTCAATTGATCCCAGACAGACCAGTAGTACTTACTCAAATGCCTTAATACCACTCTTGCTCCAGCTTTTCAGATGTCTGTCTTTCTTCTTTCAGACATTGTGTTTGCCAGTCGCAGAAATCTATGATTTTACTGCTGCAAGTGTCCTTCTCGTGTTGCCTTTCCACATTCCCTCTGCTCTTCTGACACTTTCATTCTTGTTTCACCAGGTCTGTTCCTTTGTGCATTTTTTTCACCCCTCTCTTTTTTTTTCTATTCTTTTATCACAGCCATCCATATCATTGCTGCAGTATGGCTTTGGACCCATTCCCTCACTCCTCCCTGTAGGATTATCTTGATTCTTTTGATAAAAGAAATCAGGGAGGAGGGACAAATGGGCAGCTGAACTACATTCTCTACTGAGTTAATTGTCCTCATTTTTCTGCGTTGTAATACCTCTATTATTCTCTTCTGACTCATATAACCATGCCTGGGAATATCATCTTCCTTCTGCATCTTGCCAGCCCCATCATCCCCTCAGTATGATTCTGGCTGTGAGTTTCCATGTCCTTGCATTCCGCCAGAGAAAAGCTCTTTGCCCATGTTTCATTTTGCCCCTTCTCTCATTGCTATAGTCGCTTAGTCAAGAAGAAATCAAGTCCAGCAGTTTCTGCTTTGGGCAAAAAAAGTGTTTTTCCACTTCTCCCTGCCCAGACAGGAATGCAAGTGAGGAATTTGCACAGCTCTGGCTGCAGCCTCCTACTCCTGTCCCCAGCAGCTGCTGCTGCCCCTTTGCCAGCTCCTTCTCCAGCAGCCGGCTTTGCCAGGCTCCTCCTGCTTTTGAAACTCACCGAGGGCACCGCAACCAGTAAGTCACTTATGGCTCAGGGGACTGAAAACATCTGCTTACCTGTAAATATGTACACAGGCACATGCTTACACATACAGATGTGTGTATGTTATTTTTTTCTGTGTGTTCATATTCATATATATATGTTTATGTTCTCACATGGAAGCAAGTGACATCCTGGTTCTCTCATTTCTCTCCGTAGGGCATGTAAGCAGGCTTTTTGGAAGTACAGGCATGACACACCAGTTTTATCTCTTGGTTTCAAATCTATTTTGAAGAAAAATTACACCTTTGGATGTGAGTATGTATGTTTGCATCATATAAGACTTGGCTGTAGCAAATTTTTCCAAACCCTTTCCATGTCCTGTATTTCCCTCAGTCCTTGCATTTTTTGAGGCAGGGCTTGGCTTTTCATACTTGTGGGCAGCCCAGAGAGTCTCCAAACCCTACTTGTGCTGGCAAAGAATGTTTTAAAAATAAATTATTTCTAAAAATATAACTACCAAGAAGAATTAATGCAGATAGCTTCTGAGGTCCCAGGCTTTTCAGAACCCTCACTACTAGGCAGCGAGAAAACCCTCAGCTGAATACATTACAAGCATGTTAAATGCAGCTTTAAAATTGTTGTGCCCTGGCCAACATGCTGTAATTTTTCACAGGCATTGCTGTGCTGTGGGAAAGAAGGAGGAACACAGATGAGCATTCCTTTGTGCAGGAGGCTGGGTGTTTCTCAGCAGCTCTGTCCTCCAGGCTGCTCCCTCACAAGCTTGACTCTGCCTGAGGCTGGCAAGAGGCAAGTCTCCTTCTCTTGCGTTTCTTGCTTTCTTTACAAAATCCACTGAGGAACTCCACCCCTGCATTCTCACGCTTCTTAATATGGCTATAAACAGCACCTTATTTGCTGCCAGATCAAGTTATCTGCATAGGTTATTTCAACCTAACTTTTATGCAAATCCCATTTTAATTCAGCCAGAATACTGGCAACAAGCTCTTCCTTTCCTTGGATTGCAGGAATGCTGCCAAAAAAATTATCTACTACTTCAAAAACAAGAAATGGCTTAATGTTTGAAGCCTGAGCTCAAAAGGGATGACTACACTGAGGAAAAAAAAAAAGCTTGTGCTTTTCTCAACTGCATGGTCTTGAGGCTCATGTCTACTGGATCTTAATCCACTAACATCAGGGTTTCTGTATAAAAATCCATGTGTAGAAACAATTGGTATCATGATCCATATCTTTTTTTGTTGGCCAAAATCCCAAGGCAGACTAGAACTTGCCCAAAACAATTTATTAGAAGCCTATGTACCAGGAGTCTTCAGCTAACAAAGCCAGAAGAAGAAGAAGAAGTAAACATCTATTTTAAAAAGACCTATTCAGCTCTCCTGGGTATAACCTAGAGCCTGCAGATATGACCACATCATAACTGATGGCTTCATGCATCTTTAAAAAAACCCCAGTGAATAAACTGACTCATTCCTGTTACCTCCAAAGCAGCCCTGTCATCAGCAGAGACACTCCCTTTTGGCAATGAGAGTCTGTAAGATTGCAGCTTCTTAATTGGGACATAGTTCTGTCCTCTTAAAACAGAACAAGAAGGGGACCCCAGGGTAACAGGCAACTGTACACTTGATTTCCAAAGTAGCTTGTGCGGGGGACAGAAAGTTGTGTGTTTGACCACTTAACAGTTCAAGCTTAGTCTAAATAGTGCACCTTGACCACACCACTGGGATGCTCCACAGTGCTCCTCTCTCCTTACCTGCTCTTGTTCATCATCATGTTTTGCCTTAGACATCTATCATCTCTATTTTAAATGGGCTGCAAGCCATAAGTGCCCTTTTGTCTGACTTTCCCTTGTAAAGGCCTCTGGGACTTTGCTACAGCCGTCACACCAAGAGCCCAAACCAGAAGGCTGCTAGTCTCTCTTTTTTATTTCCAACCCATTGTTGCAAATATTTAAAGGGTATCTGATGATGAGAATCAGGGATAGTTCAAGTGACCTTTCTGTCAACGCGTTTAAGGATTTCAAACAATTAGGAGCCACACTTAATGCCTATGGTTAACTCATACAATCATTTCTTCTTTCTCATTTCTCTACCAACTCCACCTTTGTTACATGCTCCCCTGCTTCAAGTTCATTTAAAAGTCCTGAGGGAGGCAGAAAAAGATATATTCTTACAGGTGTTTTTAGCACTCTCATGGGAGGAGGAAATCCTGTTTATGAACAAGGCTTGTGCTCTTATAATGCAAGTCAGTCAGATAAAGCAGTACTAATGATTATAAAGAGATCTGTAACAGAGAGACACAGTGGTGATATTTGGGTGCTATTTTGGATGCTTCTTCATTCAGGTATGAGCAATCTGAAAGCTCCAAACATTTACAAGGTAATAATGTAAGGTCTTGAAGGAAAATTGTGGTAAGAACTCTAATAAAACAATCTTTCCAGGAATCTTTATGGCCTGGAGAACTATAGGGGCAAAGACAACCACGACCAGGAGACAGAAGGTGCAGGCATGCCTTCTTGTGCTGTGGACAGGAAAACAATGTGTGTCCTCTGCTGGAAGCCCTTACCCTGGGGAAGAGCAGCAGAAACAGTGCACACAGATTGTCAGTGAAGAAGCAAAGGGATTAGTTATGATAGCCGTACATTTGGCTTTTCTCAGAGCTTAAAAATGGCAAAACTTAGATGGGCTTAATTATTGGACCCTGACAAGCTGTTTCATATAGAAACTGCTAATATGACCTGCTCTGAACTTGCCATATAGCCATATTACACTCTGTGAGCTCTTGAAGTATTTTATAGGTGTGCAATCAGTCAAGGAACCTCACATATTAAGTTTAGCTTCAGGACCACTGTCTGAGGCTCATAGTTCAAACAACTGATGCATTGTTATATTTCAGGTCTCAGCAACAAACTACTTGACTACTGTTCACATTAGAGGCCTAGGTGTTAGACTGTGGGATTACACTGCTGATGTTTTGGCAGTACACTGAAGATGACAAAATTTAAGTAAAATTAAAAGAAATGCTTGTTTAACTGACTGACAGAATGAACACCAACACAGGGGGAAAAAAAGCAACAGCAACTCAAACTGAAACAGGAAAATGACAGGTTAGAAAGTAATTGGATAAACTGCATGTGTCCAGATTGTCTGTGCCTGGTGAATTCCACCCCAAAATAGTGAAGGAGTTGGCTGAGACAGCCTTTAAGTTGCTTTCAATTGTTCCAATAGAATTGTGGCAGAGCAGTGAGCGTCCACGAGACTGAAAGGGGGTTAGGCTAACACCTACTCAAAGGGGCAAGCAAGCAACTGAATTGTCAGGCTGGAAAAAATGAACAGAGTCTTTGTGACCATCTCAAAGAACACAAAGTGGTGAGTAACAGATGAGATGGATCAGAGCAAATCTGATCTAATCCAGTCCAAACAACCTAATTTCACATGATGAAAAGTGGTCAGCTTACTGTCACTTCTCAAGCTGCTGTCAGCTGAGGCAGGCAACATATGCTTGACTCACCCCATTTGCAAAGCAGGCCTGTGTCTACAAACAAATGTATTAATTGATGTATTTTTCTTCACAATTTGTGGGAGGTAAAAAGGCACACAGACAACATCTGTTCAGAATTTTTTAGTTTTTTATTTGGAGAACAGCAGATTTTCCATCAGTTGCAGCAAAAAGAATAACCTGATCTCCATATGCATAATTAAAAAAAAAAAAGAATAGTCAAAGAAATATTCTTAATCTGCAAAAGGAAGAAATTGCATTATACAGACCAAAACTCTCTGATCTTAAGGATCATCTAGTGTTGGACTAGATTATGCAAATGCCGTAATTTGCTCTCCTTAAGAACTGATGAGACAAACACCTGTGAAGAATCACATGGCTATTCCTCATACTTCCAGTTTTATTTTCTCTGGTTTTCCATGATTTAGAAATATTTGTGCTCCCTCCTACTGTGAGTGAAACAAACAAAACTTCCTCTGTCCGAGGAGTAAGGTGCCTTGCACTTTGGGGAAACTCTAACTACCAAAACAGATACCCAAGGCAGTATTTCATGGCCCTCTTTCCTAGATTCAGTTACCAGTTACAACCACTTCAACTTCTCTGGCTTTTTTTGCTTTCACTTCTGCAGTGTCTAAATCTGGAGTAGCTGGCAGCCCCATGCCATGCAGAATGCTGCGTTTAGAGCAACTTTCTGGTGTTTGTCTTATGATGAATAAGCTAGAGGGATTCAGGGTACTGTAACACCTGGAGGAGGGAGCGTGCTCTCATATGAGCACTAATCTTTTTTGGATGCACAAGTAGGCTCCATGGATACTCAGCAAACACCGCTTTATAAAGCACTCCCTGCCTGCTGTGCGAGTGCTGCTGGCCATGCAGGGCAGCTCCATTCAGGCACCGAGCCCTGGGCAGAAGTTCCATGTTCTCACCATGCACCTTCAACATCAGCTGCTTTTTTTAGGTCTTTCTAAGAGAGACCAAGAGAGCTAAGGAACAACAGTTGAGTCTTGTGAAAAATAGAGCCAAGACAGCTGTAGAGACTTGATTCAGCAATTTGTTTAGTCTGATACTTATTTCCCTCACCCATTATGGACTACTTTGCACCTTCCCCCAACTTTAGTGTATTGTTTTTTATGGAGCAACAGGTTAAGTTGGAGGCTGGAACTCTGGGCAAAAAATGTAAGACACACACATGACAAAACCTTGGCCTTTTGCATCTATCCTTTATTTTTCTGGGCAAAACTTTGTAAAATCAAATCTACTCTACAGGATTAGCTAGAAACAGTTTCTAGAGATGAAGTGGTTGTGTTTCTCTTGGGAAGTTCCAGGTAAGAGCCATGTAATTTCTTTTCTACTAATTTCGATTGGAAATCAGATTGTAAAACAAGTAATCCATTTAAAATTAGTCTTTACATATTGGTCTTTCAGCAGAAAATAATAGAAGCAAGAATAATCCACAGAGACCAGCAAAGATTCCTCTGCAGCCTGGTGGAATTCCCATTAAAGAGATAACAACTGTCCTGAGTTAGCAGTTGCTGTCTTTGGCAGGGAGAAGCTCATTTTACTGGTATGGTCCTATTAAATGCCAAACAGATCATTCAGAAAGAGGAGTTAGTAACTGGTGTTTAGGCGAGAAGTAGTGCTGAGGAAGTGGGATAGAAGTGCTTTACAGAAGGGAAATTGAAAGCATGGAACAGGCTGTGCCAAGGGAAAAACCTGAAACAGGCTGTTCTGATCAGCAGCAGACAGAAATAATGACTTGTAGAGAGGTAGGAGATACCAAGAAGCACAATAATTTTCCATTGCTGGAAGTGTACCTGCCAAAGACCAGCCTTAGTAACCCCTTCTGGCCCTTACATGTTCCCAGGTAACAGTAAACTTTCATGTGTGAACTTGCTCTTTGTCTTAGAGTTCATCCTCTTCTCTCTTTGTGTCTTTTAAATTGTATTTGAAAGATTTCTCTGAAGGATGCTCCACGTATCAGTGTCGTTTATATTATCTACAGAGGAAACCAGAGTGTGAACAGCTGCTTCCACTCGTGATACGTTCCTCTCTTTAGGCCTTCTGCTGATGACCTCTATAGTACATGTGTTGAAATCTAAAATATTTATCCATTGGGGTGACACTGTTCTTATAATTAGTGCAAATGATGTTGCATGTCTTTCATAACATCTCCTCTGAGACAGTATATGTGATCAGCTGTAGCAATAAATTTGTTTTCTTTCTTCTCTTCATTTTCTCTTTCCTCCTGCCATGCTTGAATTTGTTTTTAGTCTTGGCTGAAATCCCCTAAGTTTAGCGCTGTCACATTTACTGAGTATCTCAGGTTAAAACTTGATCGTGTTCTCTCCAGGGAACCATGTAAATGTCTCTATAATAAGAGCATGGCTAAAGCACAAAGAATAGTACACAACCTTCAATCCTTTTAAGATTGAAGCCATGCTATTGAGTTTGTCTAGGATGCCAGATCTCAGGTGCTGCTCCTCCAAGTGATCTATACAGCAGTGAGCAGGTTGAGTTGAAAGTAAAAGCAATGTAAGTGATTACGTTAGGACTTGTGCTCTGGAAGGAACTCAAAGCCCTGCACCGGTTTGGCAATTTGTGAGCTGGAGCTTGATCTTTCTCTCTGGCTGTGACTCAGAATCTGTCTGAACTCTGTAATTCCAGAGAGCCTGAAGCCCTGTTCTACCTTGGGTTCCTGTAAACTCTGTGATCAGCCTTGAAAACAAACAGAATTGGCTCAACACTGCCAGGTGTCATGGGTAATATTAAATTGTTTTATAACTCTCCAGAAGGCTAAGATAGAAAATAAGCAGATCTGAAATGGATGCCATTCCAGCTGCTCACTGAAAAGTGTTTTGTAACACTTTCCTCAACACTGTGTAAATATGAAATCCTCCTGCCAGTAACCCTTAGAGGGAGCTAAGCATTTTCACGCTCAGATGAGTAAATTGAGGCACAGAGGAGTGAGGTGTCTGGAGCAGGGCAGTGCTGGAGGAGGAATCAGCAGCCTTCGTCTATCCACCCGCTCTGAGCACCCCATGTATGTGCTCTACCTCCCGGGCCTTATTGAAGCACAGTTTTTGAGCAAGCTGGATTTAGAGCAGCTTGATCGTCTTTTCCCTGAGGCACAGCTCAGGGCAGCTCTGTCACTATTCCTCCACACGGCAGCAGCTTCCCACTGCCATGGATGGCCACGCTAGTGCCCAAGGTTGGGGACATGGGCTAGCATGGCATGTCAGTGAGACAGCTGGGCTTTGCTGCTCCAGTTCAGCATCATAACAGCACAGAAGGTGCCGCTTTCTGCTTCTAGACCTTCCATTCTGCTCTGGCAGAGGCATATAGGTGATTTGGATCTTGATTTATAAGGCAGACTCCAGCGAAGTCCATTTTAAAGGCTGTAGTTGAACTGACTTATTTAAATCCACCAGAATTTTGTGTATTGTCTCATTTCTACACTATCTCAGTTGAAAATTTATCAGTCAATTCAGTCAACATTTTTGATCCTGTATTAGGATGTACTGTTGTGCTTTCATAAATTACAGCACGTGCTGCTTCACCAAGGTGAAAGTGTAGCAACGTACTTTTTCAAGACTAATGCTTGGGCAATAATAATTTGTTGCTAGACCATATTAAAGTTTTCCTACGATCCTCTGTCTGCCTTAGTGCTCTCATGAAGGATTCTTTTGCTGGTGCTTTATTCTGCTTTTTTACCCACCACTTCACACACGTACCTTTCAGCATCTGCCTTTGGCCAGGCTGAGATGAGGGATAGGGGACTGAGCCCCAGAGCACCCCTCTGGCTGGCCATGCCAGGATGCTTTGGATGGCGCCAGTCAGGGGGACATGTCAGGGTCTGTCCAGGTCAATGGTGCCACAGGGCTGCCTGCTGGGCCCCTCAGCCATCCAGGCTGACACGGCTAATCCCTCTTGTTGTCAGGGACAGCTGTCAGAAGGTGCCAGCTTTTTGGTCACTGCTAGCCCAGGCCAGATTTAAACTGGTGTCCTGCAGATGGCCTTGGGTACCTCATCATCACTCCTGCGAGGGACTTTCCCTTTGGAGTTTATTCTGCAGGGTACGCGGTGCTCATGCTGGCTATAGCTAGGTTGCCTGAACCTGGAGAGCCAGGAGGCTAAGCCAACCAGCTCTACATATTTTAATCTTCAGGCTTTAATCAGAGCCCAGGGTCTGCACCTATGCCTGTAAAATACAAACAGAAGGGTGTGTTCAGCAGTCAGTCCAAACCACATCCCTACTTTTTCTAGCTCTGGCTGCAAAGGTCACTAAGCACTCAGATGAAGGCTACTTCTAATTATTATCCCATTTACAAAAAAAAAAAATCCCACAGTGCAGTTATCCAGGCAGAAGGGAAGGGAGGGAGATATGTCTTATATAAGCAGCACCTTTGGGGATTTGCTTGTCTTTGTGTGTGCATATGTATGTGTAACATTTGGTGAAAAACACACTTTCTTTTGGAATGGATATTATTCCTGTATATGGGTCCAGTTAAGTTAATTGCTCTTGACTTTAAAAAAAGAAGGGAAATTTCTAGTAAGCTGAAATACCTTACTTATACATCTTTGAAATTAAGTGTTTCAAATTCTCGTTTTAAAAGAAAAAAAATTGCATGATTATCAATCTGTTTTATTTTTTAAGAAAAAGGATTGGAGGTGAGGTAGAAGAAGCAAAAGAAAAAAAGGAAGCAGCTGACCTAAAACTAAATTTGTCAGATATTTTAAATTTGGCCATCTGACTGGATGAATCTATCTTTCACAAAGCCCCTTCTCAGAGAAGGTGAAGTGCAATCTAGCCATTCAGGGTGAGTCTTTCACTCAAAAGCTGCTTGATGGAGAAGACTCTGCATACCGCAGGGAGGAAAGTAGGCCAATCTTTGTCTTTTAGAGAGGCACCTGAAGCTATATAATCATCGAGGATTAAAATCTGCTGGGACTCTCGCCTCCAAGATGGACAGATGGCAACTTCATGTAATAATAAAGGCATCCTTGCAAAATAAATGAAAGACAATTAGTCACCTCATACATATCAGAAGACCCTAATGCAGACAGCAAGTGTTGGGGATTTGAAAGGGATCACACAAGCTCTTAAGCTATATTTTTTCCAAGGCATATGGAGGGTAGAACTTAGGGCTGTGCAAATAATAGGAGTGTTGGGGTTTTTTGTTCTACAACTGAATGACACAATCAGAATAAGAAATTACAAATTGGATTGATTGCTAGATTTTCACCAAAACAAGACTAAAAAAATAATTACTTGTTCCAACGGATCCCGTGTATTTAATTTTCCTTTCAGCCATTTAAAAAGCCACACCAAGTAACAGTCCCATTAAGAAATCACTGTTACTACCTCTGTTTTATTGTGATGCTAGTGAGTACACTGTTGGTTCAGGTTGCGGGATACCAACACTCTACAAAAGGGCTTTTCTGTACACTTTCCCTGGACAGGGCTCATACCCATGTGTGCGCCCTGGAGCTTGCTCTTCTGACATTATTTATTTTTATTTCCAAGCAGATGCTGGATTTGAGCAGCACTCCACAGCCTCAGCAGGAGTGCAGTCCTGGGGTGACAACAATGAGTGCTGGTCCCTCCTGGTGGTGGTGGGTAAGTCAGGGGTGCCAGGGAAGTGACACAGCTCTGAGGGCAGGATGGAGCCTGCAGCCACATGACAGTGCAGCCAAGCAACTTCCAGCTCGACTTGAGCTTTCAACTGAAGCCTTCCTAGGACATTAGGAAATGCTGTCATAAGTGTAGGGGCTTCTCCACCAGTGTGTGTGTATTTGTGTTCCTTCTGGCTTTCAGAGTCAACATTATCATGCCCAGAACTTGCCTGAAAGTGCAGCCTCTCACTCCACTAAGTGGCACTACTTTGTTCCTCTGTAACATTCTCCCTTCACCCTTCTTCAGCCCAGCCCAAAGTGCTGCTACCAAAACTGCTCCTGTTTCACATTGCTCTGACCACACCAGACCTGTTAATTCCTTTACATACCCAGAGGTGTGTGCATAAGGTTCATTGAGTCCTCATGTTTTCTGTAAGTGATTTCACTCTGCTGTTCTACCTGGTCCTCACAGCGTTAGTTCAGCCCCAGAAACCTTCCTCCCTGTGGCCTTTGTGTTTACTTCATACTGTTTGCCAGGCCCTGCTCATGCCACATCTCCTGCTCACATCCATCTCATTCTCTTCCACAGTACCTGGCCACCTTGCCTCCAGTGCCATCTCTTAGCATGGTTAAGGAGGCTTCTTACACTGCTTTTGTCCCAGGAAGCATTACGCAAGTCACTTCCCAGAGGCCAGGTCTTTCCTGGGACTTACCAGATGCATGGAGGGCTGGCAGAAAAATTTCAAAATGTATTTCTTTCAAACTTCTACCCCTTCTCACTGCACTCATCAGTGCAGTGTTTCACTGACTTCCCACTTGAAAGTAGTGAGGGAGCAACTTCTCTCTGCATTTCTTCCCTTCTCTGCTCCTGATTGTTCAGCCTACAAACTGGCAGGGACTGGTGTTGTTTCCCATCATTTCTTAACACAGACACTGGCACAAAGGGACTCTTGATCTCCACAGATCTAAGCCCTGCTCTATCAATAGCTAATTAAAGTTTCTTCCATATTTAGGACCCTAGTCATCCCTTTACTGACAGCTCTGTGAAATCACAGTGACTGGAAATCAGACTCAGTGATATTAAAAAGTATCCAACCAGACTGAACACATCAAACATTTTCTGACCTGTTTCACTTTGTCTCCCTTATCTGAACCACAGGGGTGGAATTTAGCACCTCTATTTTTAAACCTTTAACATAGGCATTGACCTCTTTACTGCAGTCACCCTACGTTCCCTTTGCAGTCAAAGAAGAGAGAAGCACATCTGGGGTGCAGTTTGCATGCCCTACTTTTGGGGTCTACTTTAGGGCAAGATGAAAGGGACCCCAGAAATGCCTATTTCTTCTCTTCACTGACTGCGAAGAAAGTCTTGATAGTCATGCCACATGCTTACAGTGTCAATCAAAAGTGAATCCAAATGCTCTGAGCTGCCCTTTGTACACCACTGTGCACACTGTTAGCTCTAAATAAATGGATTATTTATAGCATATAGAGTTTTATATGTTACACATGTTCTGTATTTATATACTTATATAATACCAAATCCATGCATTCATCTGTTACTAGGAAGCTAATCAAACAGCTCCAGTTATCATTGCAACACTTTTCTTACAGTTTCTTACGTGAAAACTCCACCTTCAAACAATTCAAACCAGTATTGATACTAGAGGAGAGTGCATGGGGTATGGATTTGCAAGGTCCACATCCTTGGTGATTCTTTGCCTTTCTGACAATGTCATTCCAGTGCCAGCCATAAAGTCGGAGCCACACTCTGGGGAGTCTGGCTGGGGATATTTCTTTAGGTCTTATCAGGAGTGCATGGCAGCTTGTTGGGAAGTCTGGCTGCAAGTGGTACTACTGAGTAATTGTAGCATCCCCCACGAACCGATTCCTTACCTGGGCACTACTTCCAGTGGAACTTTTGGGAACAAGGACTTGATGTGTCAGTGTGAGAAGCCAGGCTGTCCCCATTTTTTTGCTGCAGCTGACCAAAATTAGGTCTGAAATTTTAAATTTACATTTGAATCTATGTGTGGATCGCTTGATGATGAGACCCACCACATGCAAAATTAACAACCCATCAGTACCACTGGATCTGCCTGATGGATGTTGTTAGGCACCCACTACATTGCAGCCTTCAAAAAGTGGAACTGCCACTCAGAGAAAAGGATGTTTAGAAAAAAACACTCAAAATGCTATAGCCTCTGAACTAACTTCACTGCTACATTTAATGCAGATGAGAGGATTTTTGGGGAGGCAGGCCACATATGCCTTCTTATATATGCCTAAACAATAGTTCTGAAGAAAGTTTTCATTTTCCTGTTCAAATCACTCTGGGAGGAAGTAATTATTTGACTTATTTTTTCCCCAGTATGCACCTGAGAACTGATATCAGTCACAGCAGGATCAATGCACAGATGAGGGCACACATGCTACCATATGTATAAATTACATACATGTCCTAGGAGCATGTTCTAACCACTAATTTGTTTAATCTGACTACAAGATAATATAAGAAAAGGTAAGAAAAAAGCTGCTGATATTGGTTTTCAGCAACAGTGAGTCATTTGGTCTTGAGCAAAAATATTGCAATAAAACCTCTTGATACAAACCCCATTTTGTGACAGACAATTCCATTTATTTCCTTGAATTGGAATGCTAATTAAATCTGTCACTTGTTCTTCTGCCAAAGTTCTGCTGCTACATCTGCGGGCAAAACTATATTTAAATATCCTTCAGAGTCAGTAGTATTTCATTGACTTGATTTATGAAGGGAGCATAACCAGGAAAAATATATCCTGTTATCTTCTCACCTAGGAAAACAATCTGATAAGCAGATTCCTAAGTGGAGATGTCTTTTGGTAATGGGTCCAATTCTTTGCATGGCAAATGAAAGTATTATGAATAATACCTTAATGTTTCAATGTACCTCTTTACAACGATAAATTACATTAAAAATCCATAGCAAAATATTTTCCCTTTCTTCCTAAGAGGCGTGGTATCTGTTTTCTTTTATGCTCAATGGAGCCTGCAGAAGTTATCCTTTGTGTGCAGCAATCCTGGCACTCTCATGTACATTTAAAAGAAAATTGGCCCAGCTGTACTGCATTTCTTATGGAAAACCCTAGAGATCAGTATTCTCTTTCTAGCTCAAAAGGAGCCCAGACCATCAATCAATATCCCACTGCATTTAGGAAGTGGGTTTCCCTGAAGGAAGAGGACTTGATAGACTTGTTTGCATTTGCCCTTCCTATACACCTGGCTTTATGAAAAGTCTCTGAAAGATGAATAGTAGGTACTTCTACCTGAATCACACTGCAATACTGAATGCAGCTCCCAGGCAGGGCACTCCCAATCTTTCCATTGGGTCCAGAACTGTGGACCAGGTTCCATCTTCTCCTTACAGCAACACACTGTAACATGAAGTATCTTGCATGGTGGCAAGAGACTGAGTAATTTTCCTGGACAAGCAAAGTGGCATAGGGCATCCACACAATGACACCTGTTCTGTGAATAGAACAGTTGCAGCAGCAAGGTGTTCATGAAGGTGGATCTTGGAGGTCCAAACGCCCGTTGGCGTTGTCAGGACCCCAACGTGTTCAAGAAGGTGCTTGTTCTATCACTGCTACACTAAGAAGGTGTTCATGGGGTTGAACTTGCAGGTTCTCCCTGAGCCATTTCTCTGTGTGTGCTTACAGAAAAGTTACTCCCATCCTGGGAGCTCACCTGGTGTTACAGGGGCGTCCTGGCTTGTACATGCACTTCCTAGTTTACAGCTGTGAGAGCAAAGTATGTTCAGCTGGAGATTGAGGTTGGCCAAGGCCCTGATGTCTCTCTTATATTTAGATCTTTAGAATTCTGTGGGACTCTGTTAGATCAATACAATCTGGATGTCCCCAGTGCAGCCCAACTGTCTGGCACACTGTGACTGCTCCTCAGATCACTCCTCCTGACCCAGGCCCTCATGAGAGGCCCCTTCCTGTGACAGGGCAGTGGGGACCCCAGGACCACCTTGGGTCCCTCTGTAGCCTCCAATGTAGCATGGGGGGCTGTGGGTGGTGTGGGCTGAGCTGAGGGAAGACACACAAGCAGAAGCAGCAAACACAGCAATACTTGGCAACTTTATTTCATACCTGGAAGCAGTATTTCACCATTACAGCAGAACATGTGTTTGCATGTGAGCCCAGAGTAATGCTTTCCAGTGTAGTGGGGAGCAGCAGGGCAATGGTGGGAGCTGGCTGGTGTCAGCAGCCTGCCCTAGGAGGTTGTGATACAAATGCAAGACCCTCACTGCAGCTTAGAATGTTCCTGATATGTAAATTCAAAAGATCTAATTTTTCAGGACAGTGAAAGCACACATGCCAGGTCATGCTATTTGTGACTTGCATGGAGCCACAGCAGCTCTCCAGTGGATATAAAGAGCTCTATAGCATCTCTCACTGATGCTCAGCTTCCTCCTCACTCCAGCTACAAAGCATTGGGAGGCTCAGCTGCATCAGGTAAAATCTTGATGCTGAAAACCTATAGCAGATGTCTAAGGGTAGCTCCAGAGATTTCACACTGCTCAGAGATCTTGGCATCTTCCAGCATTAAGTCAGACTTATGGACCCTTAATGACCTCAAGATGGAGTCCTCAGAGCAAAGGTCTGCCTTGATGGCAAGTGTGATTATTGTCCTTAGATGGCCATCAGCAATGCAGACAATGTGTGTCTGGCTAACAGCTGTTATCATGTGTAGGACCAATATGTGCCTGCCATGGCCCAGTATTTTAAGAAAGACGAGAGAGATGCAGAAGGTTACATGCAGTGTCTCTCTCCTTTCCCTATACCATTCTTGGTCATAGGTTACTGGGTTATTTTGGCATCTGATGTATCGAGGCTAATCCACTGGAAATCAATCAGATCAGCTGGGAATGGGCATCCAGTGATGACAGATTGAATTAATGGTCTTTATCGCTGATTCAGTGACAAGGGTCTAATCCTGGTATTTCTGCTGTGACATGCAGAGCACTGCACACATGGGAAAGCACAGAGACAGGCAAGGTAAGTGCAAACATGCTTTTAGCTTCTCAAAGACCTGTACATATAAGTGGGATGATGCTGGAATAAATAACTTATCCTGTATTTTTAGTAGAAAGTCAGGTCCAAGCAACTTATGTTTGTATCTTCCCTCACTCCCCACTGATAGCATTACTGAATTATATGTACCTATTTCCTCATCAAGATACATACATTTTAATTACAGAGATGTTCCAGTTTCAGTCTTTCCTCCAGATATATCAAGGCTTTTGATGTTACCACACCTATCTAAATAATGGTGATGTCATAGCTAAGTGCTGTCATCATCTGAGTTTTGTGTTATTTTGTGTTGTGTTAATTTAAATAACACTTAAACTAAATTTTTGTGCAGCACTGCCACCTTTTTGAAGGTGATGTAGTAGAGAAATATAGTCTGTATTTTTCTTTGTACACTTCAAGATCTGTTCCCCAAAGATCAAGAGGTAATTTTTTGAGTAATAATTGAGGATGTCTGGAATTTTGGCTCTATAAGGGAAGTTAAAAAAAAGTACCCAAGACCAGACAGTCAAAGTTACCAGCCAACTTTTAAAGACTTCAGCACGTCTATGCAGGTATCTGTAACCATCACAGCTATTATTTGTCTAAAAAATAGGCTTATACACATGAATATAAGAAATATCAGTGAGACTGCTGATACAGGAAAAGTCAGCAGGATCAGACCTTAATATTTTACATGTAATCCTATGAATATTAGGTCCCATATGCTCTGCTAATTCCAGCTTTATCTCTAATACATGGCTTATTTGTTAGGATTAGGTTTAGAACAGCAATTGGCTGTTCAACAAACAGTGCACAAAAGTGCCCATCTTGCAGCTACAATTGGCTTCTTCTGCTGGGTTCGTGAAAAATAATTCTCCAGCTCAATTTCTAAGTGATTGAATATCTCTGTGATAAAAGCTGTGCCTCCTAATGGCCCACATGTATGTGCAGAAGAATTCCTCAATCTGCTGGCAATAACTATTTTGCAGACATGGAGAAATCTGGGATGGCAATGATTTTCTGAAAGCAATATCCAAGCCATCTATTACACTTGCCGAAATATTTCTGCCTCTGCTTCTGCCTCTGCGTGGCTGTTGGGCTGGGGTCTTCTGTGCTCTGCAAGCCCCTCTTTGCCTTCCACCATTGCTCCCTGTCACAGCCAGGACAAGCCTTAGCATTGCGCCACAATGGGTGCACAGGCTGCCAGCTTGTCTGGGAGCAGATGGTGTTTTGAGCTGGACGAGCAGGTAAGTGAGCACATGAGGCTGGGAATAGTGCTCAAGGGTAGATGGGGCACGGTGGACAGTGGCTGAGCTGTGGAGTCAAGGGCTCCTGTGCCTCCCACTGCAGAGCCCGTGCTGCCTTCTGTGGGAGGCTGTTTCTTTGTCCAGGTTGCAGTGTGCTTGCTTCAGTGCCTGGGGTCAGACCCCCACAGTGACCTCTCCAGGCTCCACATCACATCCTTACCCACACAGAAATCCAGCTCCCAGCTCCTTTTCTGAACACCTTGCAAAAGTCCATCCTAAAAATAACCTGCTTCGCTCATGGACATGGTGAGAAAGAGTGAGAAAACAGCAGTTAAATAAACACAGGCAAGGCATGAGAAGACACAATGTATTAGTTCACTTTCACATCATCCAGCTAGTTCATTTTGTCCTGTCACTTGCATCACATGCCCAGGCAGTCATTTAAATGTTGGAGTTTTTCCTTTATCTTTGTGGCTTCCAGGGTAATATTCCCTTCTGTTGGTTGGCTGGACTCTCTGTCTCTTTTCCAAGGTCAGCATGAGTGTGAACAACTAGCAGTCTTGTGACCAACTTTCTGCTCTGTCACCAGCTGAAAGGTCTCCCGACTGCATACCACGCAGGCCTTGCACACATCTTTCCCTAAAATATCCATCAACCTAGTGAATAAAGATGCAAAAAATGCTAGAGCCAAAATGAAGACATCCCTGAAGACACTGCTTCAAATAAACCCAAATAAAATTAGTTAACTGGGACAGCAAGAAACATCAATCTTCTAATCTATAAATTGATAAGAAATTATTTGAGCTGATCAGATTTCCTGCTCCCTATATTTTGGGAACTCACTCACTCACTCATCCTTCTGCTTTAGCTCAGAGATCAGCATGAAAGGGTTCCCAGTTCAGTGGTTCCCTCACTGTATATGCTTCCTCCTCCCCTTTCCTGGCTTCTGCATCGCCTGACCTTTCTGTCTTCAGAGATTATTGCTTTTTTCCTTACTGTCTCCTATTTAATTCCCTCTCTCCAGAGACCATTTTCTCTTCTAAAGCAGCTATGTGTTTGAGTCCAAGTCCCATGTCTTGGAGACTAAGGAACACTAATAGTAACAATAGCAATAACAATTAACATAACAGCAATAGCAATAGTTCTCATCTGCAGTGGAGGATATTGAGGGCAATTGTCCAGGACAGTTGGCCAGAGAGGACCTCCAATACACGAAGGAAGACCCACAAATGCCATGGCTGGCAGGCAGCCTGGCCCTGAGATATGACCTGGGCATGGGAAGCTCTGTGCACACTTCCAGGGACACAACAACAGAAGCACAAAAGGTAAATTGCCATGTACTGTGTCTCTTACTGTCTGGCCTCAGCTGACATGACTTCCTGGCAGCAAAGCTGTAAAGTCATAGAGGTAATAAGGTGGGAAAGGTCTTCTCAGTCACTCAGTCCCTGTCCTGGTGTGAGCACCAGGTTGCTTTTGAAGCCCACGTGAACAACCGTGTGCAGCGCTTGCAGAGCAATGCTGCCTGCTCAGATGCTGCCTGCCTAGATTCTGCCCGCCTGGATGCTGCCAGCCTGGGCATAAGGGCACCCAGTGCTGGCTCCAGCCATGTTTTAAAGCAGCCAGAAGGCTGAAGTGCAGCTGCCAAGTGCAGCTTCCTAGTGGATGCCTTACTGCATTTCAGAGTGCTGAGCCTCGGGTGTTTCCCAAGGCAGCCTTGCTGGATGGGCAGGAGGAGGGATCTGAGCAGCCTCTGCTACCTATTAGGGGGTTACAAATCTCTAACTTAGCCATGGAGACCCTAAGATTCCCAAAAGAGTCCCTCTCTCCTGAGCTTAAAAATCTTTATCCATTGCTTTGTGCTTGTTGTAATGTCCCAGCTGCAGAGCAGTGAGTTAGGAAAGAATCATAGAATAGTTTGGCTTGGAAGGGACCTTTAAAGGTCATCTGGTCCAACACCTGCAGTGAGCAGGGACAGCTTCATCTAGATAAGGTTTCTCAGAGCCTGGACCAGCCTGATCTTGAATATTTCCAGGTGGTAAAAACACTTTCCTGTACAACCTTTCAATAACCACTCTGGCATTCACAGTCTCACCACCTGAACTGGGAGCGAGAGCCCTTTGCAAAGGGTGGCTCCAGTGACCTGATGGCTGCCCCACTTGACTCCCTACACGCACACCACATTCACAGACAAACCAGGCTTCCTTACCAGCTCGACCCCAGATTTCCTATAGGTGGACATCTTGATCCTAAAAGAATCCAATTGTGGTGTAAAAATAGAATAACAGCTCAAGCTCAAGCTGTGCCTCCAGGAGGGGACCCCAAACAAAGGAAACTCTGAGCTTTTACACCCTTTCAGTCTAATTGTGCGATAGTCTGGGGTCTTCCAGCTGAGCCATCAGCTCCTGCTGTGTCTGACTGTCCCGTCACACGTCCCCCATTGTCCTGCAAAGGGTTTGCGGTTCACTGGCTCTTGCCTCGGCCCTGCCACCCAGTGCTCAGCCTGCAGCTCACACTGCAGCTGCCCCTCGAGACACCCGCACTGAGTGTATTCCTCAACACTGGGATGGGGAGTCTACCGCCCCTCTGGGCAACCTGTTCCAGCTGAACCTGGGCAAGTCTGTGGCTTTCATGTACTGCAACAAAAATCTCCCAAATCACCCATGAAAAGGGAAAAAAGTGCAAGGATGTGTTTCTTTTGAAAATCTCACAGTTTTTAAGCAAACCTCATGACTGTTTTTCAGAGGGATTATTACGTGCACGTCAGTTCACTGCAGTAGAGCTGTCAATGTAATGCTCCCTTTAATGTGATGCTGAGACACTTGAAGTTTGCATACCTACACACAGAAAGTTAAGTTTGACAGAATAAAAAAAATGATAAATTAGGTGAATTTGCAAGGTTTCTCCTTAATTCCCATTCCATTATCACCACGTTTTCCCCCTGCCTAGAACTGTGTGCTTGGACTCTCACCTTTATTTGTAAGTGCAGTTTGAAAGAAAAGTAATTTCAGCATCAAATCAGTGAGGAGGCTGATGTGGTCTTGTTAAACAGGAACCACATGATATGGGGCGAGTATTTTCAGGTTTCACTTATTTATGAACTGGAAGAATTTAAAAAAAATTATTAAAGTGGTCTAATATCATCTTGTTCAGCTGATATGAAGGAAATTTGGAAAAGATTAATATTGCACCAAGGGGTTGTATTATTTTACACCAAGGACAGGCAAATAGTACGAAATCACAGAGTGTTGGTAGTTTGTTGTAATTGCCACTAAGCAGAAATCAGCCTAATCTCAAAATCTTATAAATTATACATATAATATGGTAATAGGGCTTAGTCAATATGTTAACTTTTCCTCCTTGTACAGCTGAAACGCTACTGTTGCACCGAAACAAATGTTGCACAGAAAATCCCATATTTGCAGTGGCATGTGTCTGCAATCTAATTTAGTAGCATTTCTTTTCAATTATCCCTTTTCCTTCCTCCTCATGATCCCAAATGAACCTTTTCCCTCACAGGCATCTCTCCATGGCAGGAGTGAGAGCCAGTGTGGGGAGCCATGCACTGGCATATTGTGCCCTGCCAGCACCCAGGGCACCCCTGATAGCTCAGTGCCACCCAGCTCCTGCCCCCACAGTGGGTGGGTCAGTGGCTATCTGGCATGTCTGCAGGTCCCCACAGGGCTGCGGGGCCCTTCACCTTCCCAGAAGTCTTCCAGAAGATTTGATTGCTCCAGTTTCCTAAGCTGATGAATGGTTGGAAATTTCAGTGCTGAAGAAGTTTGTGCCTGCATGTATGGAACAGGTGAGCTGATGAATGTGTGCCAGAAAGACAGAAATAGCAACACTTTGTTAATCTGGGGCGTGTGGCATCTCCCCTTGCTTCTGAGAAGTACTGCAAGAGGCTGAGAAGCAAGGAAAAGGGATACCTGGCCTGTGTCCCTGCTACCACCTGCAGCTTTTAAAAGGCAATTTCTCATGCCTTTCCTTGTAGCCATTCCCTCTGGTGGCTGGCTAGGTGGCATTACTAGATGAATGGTCCCATGAAGGATGGGCACCACAGAGATGTCCATCCTTTTCCAGGTCTGGAAAAGCGTCTTGAGGTGGCCATGCAGTGCTGCAGCCCACAGCTTTGCTAATGCTTGGGGCACAAAAGCAGTATCTCCCCTATCCCTTCACCTTTCCTAAAACTTAAACAAAATTCTCAGACCTCTGCCCATTCTCAAATTAGAATTAAACTGGGAAGAAGGTTACAAAATTGTTATTGCATTGGACTAAAGCACACTGCAGAAACCCCACACAACCAGTGTCCTCACGGAAGACTGATTCCTTTGGGGAACCAGGCTGAAAACATAATTAACCAGGCAGTGCTGCCAAGAGAGGCTGTGCCTGTGGGGTCTGGGCTAGGCTGAATCCTGGCTGGAAGCCCTGAGGCACCATTATCAGGGAGCTGACCCCACACATACACACCCCCTACCTAGAGCACAAGGCCTGGCATGGGTGGGAGCTGCACTAGACACCATGACGTGGCTGTCACAGAGCTGTCATGGTGCAAGGGCAGAGCTGGAGGCTCACCTCCGCTGGCTTGGGACTGGAGATGTTGCAGAGCTTCATCAAACAGCAGGTGTTTGATGCACAGACAGAACAACAACAAAAAAAAAGAAATTACATATTCATCTCAAGTTGAGCCAAGAAAAGAAAGTATTACAGTTTTATAAAATTATTCTTGTGGAGGGACAAATGCATTTCATGTATCCAAAATTCAGTGGTTTATTTCTTCAGGTACCCAAAAGGCAAATCTCTTGAGCATGCAAAATGGATCCAGTCCCTCCAGCCCAGTCAGAAGACTCCATGCCTTTCCATATCTCTTAAAAAAAGAGGCTTCCTCCCTGAAAGAGAAACTACTTCCCACATGCAGAAAATCCTCAGGACACAAGTAACTACATAACCTTCACACTGTCCCTTTGTCCACTTCTTGCAGCTGTTTGGCCACTGCCCCAAGGCTGTGGCAGCAGGACAGGACAGCAGGCAGCATTAGATTCATCAGCGCTGCTCTAGACAGGGCTCCTATCCAGGTGAGTTGTCCACAATGTTCCAGTGCACGGAAAGCATGGGCTCATCCACTGCCTGCACCCGTCTGGCCAAACCCCCAGGTAGGGTCCCCAGGTTGTAGTTTTGCTTGTTCAACATGTATGGGTAAAGCACAAGCTGTTCCTCACTTCTTCCTCTGCTCTTTTCCCCCTGATTTAAAGTGGTTTGCTTCTCAGAGCAGCCAAATTGTTGATGAAAGGCTCCCGTCTGTCACGACTGGCATATGGTGTCTCCCCAGTGCAAGCGGAATGCAAGTATAAATAGCACCAGCCTCCACAGCTGGTGGTCAGCTGCCATGCAGGGGCTTAGCCCAGGACTAATCCACTCCAATGCTGTCAAAATCCAGGCTGCCAGCCCACGGTCCTTCTCTACAGAGAGGAATCATCTATCATTTTCCCAGCCTCCTGCCTCTGCTCCCATGCAGGTCTGCTTCAAGTGTCTCTCTAAGTGTGAGGGTGCCTTGGCAAGTGTGGGAGCAAGAAGCCATGAATAGGCTGCTTACTGAGCATCTAGCCCGTGGAAAACCTCTGCAGTCTCAGCTGAATGGGATGGGACTGAACTGATGATTTTTGTGCTCGTTGATTGTGCCTGACTATTTATGCTCTATGACCCCATTGCATAAGAGCACACCCAGCCTATTTGGGCTGATGGGCTAGATCTCTTTGTATTAAGCATTAATGAAAATTTCTTGCATTACTATTGGAAAAGAAGGATTATGGACTTGCTGGGCTTTAATATCAGAAGGTGGAGGTTTCACATTATTTTGCTTCTTTTACTAATATTTTATGCAGGAAAGCAAGCTGTGAGCTTGATACATAATGTTGCTGTTACCTGAGATTCACAAAATCCCAAGGACTATCTCAGTGCAAGCATAAATATGTATGTTGCATCAGCAGCAAGTGCAGATATTTTGATAAGACATACAGGATAAGGACTTTGAAGTGGATTCCTCTGACTAGAATTAAGACGTGGTAGACAGTGTCTGAGCCCATAGCTCCAGGCCCCCTTCAGAACCAATGGGGAGAAGTAGGCACTTCGAGGATACAATTCATCTGATGTGGATTAGGCCTGCCTAAGAATAACAGGAGCTCCACGGATATCTGTGTGTCTGCTCTAAGCATTGAGTCCATTTGGATAAATAGCCCAGGTACAGACCCAATGTAAGTGTGTGACTTTGGCTGTGTGAGTCCAATACCAGGTGAAAATATAATCCCATACCAGGTGTCCTTACAGCACAAAACTTGGAGAAGAATGGAAGGTAGGAAGCAGGGTGAGATTTGTTAAAAATTCTCTAAGCTCTCTTGCTGTTAGTTTGTCCTTCTCAGCATGGGTCAAGTGCAAAACCCCTGCAGTGCCCTAGAAAGGAGGTACTGTCCAGTGGGAGGGAGAAAGAATGGGACATGCCAAAAAGCCCCTGCGCCCTTTGTTGTCAACCCAAAACCCACTCAGCCTAGGTAGTTCTGAGATTTTAAGCACAGGCAGGAAAGATGGGTCATGAACCTGGGGAGGCGTTTGCAGGCAAACTCATGCCTTACTTCGGTGGCTGTTGTTCAAGATCTTCCCACAGCTGCCTCCAGCACAATCAGTGGCATTGGCTTTCTATGTCTATGGCACATTTTGAGCAGCGATTATTTTCTCCCTTAGACCCCAAAGCCTTTCTCTTTAAACAGATTTTTAAAAATAAATCCTTCTCTTGTCATAACTGCTCCAACCCAGCGGCTGTGAGTAGGTCTTGACCCCCGATCTCACTGTCTGAGGACAGATTCCCCCCTGCAGAATACCAGTAATTCAAGCATTTGATTTTTCCCAGCAGGGAACCATTTCTGCAAATGAAGCCTATTTGTGTAATGAAACATCAAGTAGTTCACACAGGGATATAGAACAGTCACATAGGGAAAGGGCTCTCAAATGAAATGCTGTGCCAGGATAGATTTAATTGTAGTTACCATACAATAATAAAAGAAAAGAGGAAAAAAAACCAAACAAGCCTGCAGGAACAACCTGTTTTCATTTCCCAGAAATTGCACAGCAGCAAGGCTGCCTCAGCACTCAATAAGCTCCTGTTGGCACTAATTGGCACCCTTGCTGGTGGGTCTATGTGGATGAGCTGAGGTCTGAATGGCTGTTGGAGGCAGACCCGCTCCCACACCTCTACGGGTAGGTGGGCTGCAGAGGGGCAAGGTGCCAGCAGCCACTCGTGCTGGTGCTTGGCAGCAGCCCCAGCCCCAGCAGCTTTCATGACTTCTGCAAAAGAATGTCCTCAGATATGAAGAAAGCAAGTGCGTGCCCAGCCAGGCTGATATCAGATGGGGGATTGGTGCCAGGAGTTTAAGTGCAGCTGGCAACTTTGAGGTGTGCAGGGACACCTACTCCTTGGGTATAGCAAGCATGCACATACCTGTATAGCTCAGAGCATTTGCTTCAGAGCTTTCTTCCATGAGGACCTCAAGAAGCCCAGAGTTCCTCCCTATCTTATTTACTAATAGCACCCAAGATGATCACAGGCTTTTCCCAAGCTAATATTTGCAGGGTTGTTTTCCACATTTCTTATTTGCTCTGAACCCTCCCCCTTCTCTCTTTACAAGTTGTCACTGCATTTGCTACCCTTGTCCCTGATGGAGGCCAGAGTTTTTTGTGCGGAGGGAAAGTTTATTACTGATTTTCAAGTGAATCTTCATCTAGGGTCACCCAGGTTCTTCTTTTGGCCAGAGACCAAACCAGTCCCTTCTCTGTGACGTTTATGTACCAAATGGCAGTCCGTCCCAAGGAGAGAGGGTAATAAGATAGCTCATACATAAAGGGGTCATTGTTAAGTCTGTATGCAAACTTTGACTCCAGGTCAACAAAAAACTTTGACTCCTTCGAATAGCAACTTGGCAGTTTTGGAAGAAACTTTACTATGAACCCAGAAGTACTCTGTCAAAGTGTCAAACTGTTGCCAAATATTTTACAGCCAAATCTAGGTTTGTGGGTTTTTTTGTTTGCTTGTTGGTTTGGGGTTTTTTTTAAAACAAGAAAAAAGAAGAAAGAAATGTTCCCATGGCTAAAAATTATCTCTGCAGTAGCTCTGTGTAATTGCTGGAAATGCACACTCATATATGAAGGATATCTTGCTATGCATGATAAGTAACTTTGTGAATGCATCAGCAATAAAAATGCCTGAGTTATAACATAAAATTCTTGCAATAAGGCAGAGAAGAGGAAAATCTGGTTGCCCACCAGTAAGCAATTTATTTTGTAAGAAAATAAGCATTTCCATTCCTAATGACTATGTAAGCAGAAGTGCTTATGACAGCTACTTTATTTCTACAATAAGAGTCTTGGTGAGTCTGGGAAGTTGGCAGAATAGGGCAACTGCTTTGCATGCATTGATATTTGTCTGCATGCCTAGTATTTTAGGTGGTCAAAAGGGAAGAGCCCTTATAAAGGTGTCCCCAGTATCATAGTAGAATCATAGAATCACAGAATATGCTGAGCTGGAAGGTACCCATCAGGATCATTTAGTCCAACTCCCGGCCCTGCCCAGGACACCTCAAGAGTCACACCATGTGTGTGAGAGCACTGTCCAAATGCTTCTGGAACTCTGTCAGGCTGGTGCTGTGGCCCCTTCCCTTGGGAGCCTGTTCCAGTGCCCAAACACCCTCTGGGTGAAGAATCTTTTCCTGATACCAAACCTGAACCTCCCCTAACAGAACTTCAAGGAAGCTGGAGCCTCAGTACTGTAGCCAAAGCCAAATAATAAGCACCTCTGGAAAGGGTTAAGATCTTATCTTCACACCTCTGATTTTGAAACCCCATGCTTTAATTCAGCTGTGGTGTGTGAAAAAAACATAATGATCAATAATTGCTTTGTAGGTAAAATGACCATGCTGCAAACCACACTTTTATTTTAAAATTGATAATAAACACATACCATAAATAAAGGTAATCATGCATTACATGTCCACAGCAGTAGGAGATACCAAGCTTATTAAAACAGTATCAATCAGGCACTGAAAATGGTTTATATTTAGCACATCTCATTTTAGATTAAACAGGCTCTGCTCCCAATTATCCAGTAATTACCTAGAGGCATGTACACAAAGCTACAGTAAAGTGACTGTGAGCACCGGCTTACTTTGCTGTTGGTAAACTTCGTTTTGTCAGGATTAATTGGAGAGAAGGCTGGTGATGAACACATGACAAGCACAACACTCAATAATGCTTTAATAAAGTGATGGAAGCAAATGTTTTCCATCAAACCTCTTCAGCACAGGAAATGTGTTTAATTAAGCACATTCGTCTAATTAGTGTATGAATTCTCAGGAGGTAAATGTATACTCCACGGCAGATACACTGAGTTGGATTCCAGAGGCTAGATTCAATTTATTTTTATGTGGTGTTTTTGTGTAAACATTAAGTAAGTTTTTTTAAGGAGAGATCTTAATGGAGATTAGTTTCCAGATCAAAGCTGATCCTATTCACCAGTGTTCTTCAGAGCTAACAGCAGGTCTTCCTTCAGAGCAACTCTCTGTTTTTCCTATTATCTCCAGTGAGACTGAGTTTTACAAAAAATGCAATCACCAAAATATTTGTTGTATATTGTCCATGTCTTACAAGCCTTCTGCTTTCCTTTACATTAATAGTATTTGGGTGTTCAGGGCTGGAACTGCTTTTCTAATTAGCAGCAGCAAATGAAGGACACAAATTGTGTCTGAATGGTACTTCCTGGGCACAAGCCCTTTCAAAGGCAGGAGCCATAATGTTGCTGTCATTAATCCAGGCACAGCAACCCTACATTAGCAACTGTAGGGGATGTTGAGCTCCCAGCCCTTTTCTCAGCCTGGTAAGGGAAGCCCACGGGCAGGGCAGACATGGTGGCAGCAAGGGAGTGCTGGTGGCATCCCCCTGTGCCCACCACTGCCAGCCCAGTCCTGGGGCTGCCTTCCAGCCCAAAGCAAAATTTGCTTCTGCAATGAAAATCCTCATTTTGCTTGGGGCAGGAGAAGCAGCAGCTGCAGGAACAGTTCAGCCAAGCGACTCAAGGGGCAGTAACCCCTGCTGAATCTTCCCCTTGCCCCAGCACAGCCCTGGGCTGCTGAGGGGCTAAATTCCCAGCTGCAAGGTCACAGGCAGAAGGCTGAAGGGGCTGGCATACAGGGCACAGACAGACCTACAATCACAGCAGTGCCTTTCTGTGGCTTGGTGCAGAAACACCACATATTTGAGGTAGGGAAGCTGGGGAGAGGGGTACCAAAGCTAGCAGTGAGGGAAAAGTCATGTCAAATTCCCACCATTTCTATTAATGCTGCTTCCGCTCCATCCCCCTCTCCCTTCCCCAAGGGAAAACCCATGCCTGGTGCCTGTATCCTTAAAATGATCATTGCCAAGCTATAAATATCCAGCCATCAATTAAATGCATAAATGCCCTCTGTACAGAGAGCTGTCCTTCTGAGCTGCTGAGATGACTAACCTCAGGGATGCTCACCATCACAGGACCTGCCATATTTGCCTCATTACACCTTGGACTTTACCGATGTATTTATTTTAGAGGTTTACAGCTATCTAGTCCATAGTGCATTTGAAGTTAACAGAAAGACTCTGCCTGACTTCTGTGGGCTTGGATTCCTTCCAAGGGAAATATTTTCCTACTTAAGTAACTCTGAAACAAGGCAATCACACCAACCAAAAAAACCCCCAATCCTGGAATGTTTCATTTAAAAATATGTTGTTTACAACAGAAAGCAAAAAGATCCTTAGCATGGGGGATGTATTTTTAATGCTACTTTAATCAAATGCTTCAGAATAATGAAAGACTTGCAAAATAAACGTGTTTGCAGTTATGGTCTTCCCAGCTATGGCTGGGAAAGGATGGGAGGGAGTTCTGTGAAATTCTGGTGCAAAGGAAACAACTAAGGAAAGCAAAAGCTTTCTCAGGCAGCCTGGCAGCTTGCTGGCTTCCCTGAGAGAGGCAGGAAGAGTAGAGGCTGGGGGAAGCCCCACAGTGTGTTGCAGTCCTGCAGCACTGTATCTGCCACATTGGTGTGACCTAACTCATTGTAATACCAGCTCTTGACAAAAATCTGGAGACTTTCCAGAGCATTTCACTAAGGACACTGTACCTGGATGAACAGAAACAAGAAGGAAACCCCACAAGAGAAGGCAGGGCTCTGTTTGGCTTTTATTTGCTGACAGTAGCCCTGGGAGGATCCCACACACCCTAAATAGTTCATCACACATTCCTAATGCACCACAGGTATACACAGCAGCAGCAGGTGAATATAGCTGTGGGTAGGCGGATATCTGAGAGGGCTTCTGTAATCATTCCTGCAGTGTAATCAGTTCTCTTCCCTATACTTAGTGTGTAAGACATCCTTGCGTCACGCCGGCAAGATGATTAGTGCCACTTCAGCAGGGTGAGCCCAGACACACAGCATTGGAGCAGCCAGGTGACTCACCCGGGGCATCTGTTGGCTCCTGCCAGTGATAACCAGACAGTGTGGAAGAGGAAACACTTGCAGTGCTCGCTGGGAGGGCAGGGTTAGTGCCTGCCAAAGCACTCAATTGTGCTTCAAGATTCAAGCAACATCAAGCGAAACTGAAATCTGCAGAAGTATCACAAGACGTGTAACTACTAGGATTTGGGAAGGCTGTATGATAAAGGGGTGACAGATGAGCACTGGGCAGCCTGCAATCATCTCTTGATTCTCGGGAAAAGGAGAGGTCTGGTGTAAATTTCTCTGCCCTGTTTCATAAATCAAACCTGTACATAGGTACTGCTCCAGAGTGGTTGACCTGGTGTCTTCCATCATTGTGTGTGTGTCTTTGTGTGTATGTGTGTGTGTTTTGGCTGTGAGTTGGGACACCAGCTTTCTGTGTTCTGTCGGTGTATGCAAATGCTCTGACATCTTCATGCTAAAAATAAGCTGGAATTTCTGCTTCCCCTTCTGTGCCAATTGGTGATTTTTGTCTTCTACTCTCTGCCCAGAGGTGAACATTTCATATGTGGCCAGGGTCAATAAAATGCTCTGGGGAGACCTGTGCACTGTGTTGTCTCAGATCTATATCTAATTGTATGGGGTACCTGGGCCAGAGGCAGCAGTCAAACCCTCACTGGAGCATTGTGAAGGGACAAGTGAAATTGTTAGGATGTGGGGTGCAAAGCCACAATTTTTTCCTAGGGTTTGAAAGGGCAATCCCAAACCCTACTGACATACGCTAAAACGTGAAGGGCTCTTCTCTCCCACTGTGCACTTAAGGTGTGGATAACAAGGTAACATCTGCTATTGGAAGAGCTAGCAAAGGAAATGTTGCTTTGTGACATGTCTGAGGCAGTCACCATGTGCCTAGGACCTGTCCCATGCTCTTCTCCTCCTTTGCAACACCTTTGCTTATAAGATGTGCCATTAAACTAGGTCCCCATCATGAAAAACCAAGTTGATGCTACAGCATCACAGTCCAAGAAACTGGGTCTGTTTCCTCTTGAGCACATAGTAGTGCGAGGGGGGAAAGAATAGAATAAGTGCTGGAGTTAACTTGAAAATGTAAGAAATAGGAGTTGCTCTTCCCATGTCCTGCCAGTGTCACCACAGGGGCATGAAGGGGCTCCCTGAGGAGGTGCAACCTTGGTTGCAGCCCCAGTATTTCTAAGACAGGAGGTGACCTGCAACTTCAGCCAACAGAGACCAATAAGTGTCCTGCAGATGAGACCCAGAAAAAAGTCTCTGGAGATAAAAGGATGAAAAAAATACATGAGGATCTGTATGAAAAGTCAAAATACAATAGAAGACACTGACTCTGGCCCCCTCTCATCTATAAAGCAATTCAGTGCTGGGAGGAGTGCAGGGCTGGGGCTGGCAGGACATGGGCTAGATGTGGTAGCAGGAGGGTCCTGCCCTGGACTCGAGCTGAGCTCAGGTATCAGCCAGAAAAGGTTTGGAGAGAAGGCACTTTGTGCTCAGAACACATATTCATATCGCTCCAGTTTGCCTCAGCTTCACTTTCCTCCCACAGCTGAGGAAATGGGTTAGTCCTTTACAGAAAACGGCCTACACACAGTTGTGAAGGCATCCTCTCTTGTTTGTCTGTATCTAGCTGTGACGGTTTCTTAAAAATGGGCATACAGGCAAAATGCCATTTTGATGAAAGAGTGTAGTATCCAAGAGAGCTGTGTACAGAAATTGAGTATGGGCTTTTGGAATAACTGGAATATCAGGACAAGGAATGATTACTAGATGCTGCTCATGCCATTTCTAAGGTGACTAAAGCAGCATATTATTTCAAGTGCATTGCTAAAGCATATCACTTATCAAATACATCCTGCAATTTATATATAGCAAGAAATGGCTTGCAGTGTGTATGTTTTCCCAGTGCTGGTCTAAATGAAAAAGAAACAGTTTTTCATTAAAAACAAGTCAGAGGTGTCTCACACTGTCTGGAGCCAGTGTTTATCCTAAAATTAACTGTGGACAACCCAGGGCACGCACCTACTTTTTGTTCCCCTTTTACACGATACTGAGCAAAATAGGGCCCAGGCTTTGACAGTAGTTCTGAGATATTGCTGGAGTATAAGGGACATAGGGACCATAATTTGGCTAGGATTTTGAAGTAGACACCAGGGACTCAGGGCCCAAATCCAATGACAGTTTTGATATGAATGATCTGTATCTTTAATTCTCAAATGATGAAAATTACAGGAGGGTGTTCATGGCTACTATAGTGCAAAGCCCACCTTGCTCAAGAAGCCACTCACAGTACAAAAAGTGAATAATCACGTATTTCCCTGATACTGGCAGACTGTCCTTTTGTGTTTTGGGTGAATCACAGGTTTCTCTAAATGTTTAATACTGCTGTCCTCAGGTTTTTATCTGGGAGACCACAAACTACAAAATCACTTCTTGTATCTGTAATGCAGGTATAGAAGAAGAATAATTCAGGATGCCAGGATCTGTGTGGCATGCAACTCCAGAACAATAAAAAGTGGATGCTAAAATAGAGAAACTCAAGGTAGAGCAAGCATTTAATGAACATTTGGTAAATACTTGAGGTCAGGGTAAGAGGATAACACATACATAAGGAGAACTCCTTTAAAATCCTGGGGATACTTCTGACCAAAAAGGAGACAAGGATTTTTCAGGCTTCCTGCCCAGAAGAGCAGTCATTCATTTCCAGTCCAACAGTTCAAAGATGAAGGTGTGCTAAGCTGGCTTCTTGACATTTGAGAACAGAAGCTGTCTTTGACCCAGCATGAGAAACAAGATTAGCCTTTCCAGATTAGAAGGAAAGTATTAGTGAAGCACCAGAGGGTTTGACATGGTATCTATTTAATAGTAGCAGGCCTGGGCAATAATGATGAACTCAAAAGTTGCCAAGTCTATAAGGCAGGATGGATGAAGTATTAATTTAGTTATTGCTTAAATGCCTCAGGTGATGGTGAAATGCTGGTCGGGATAGACTGCTATAAGACAAGGTTTCTTGGAGCAAGGTCACAATATAAAGCAAGAGTATCTAAAATGATAAGAGATTTTAATAGCCATATGAAAATTTCCAAAGCTTTCAGCTAAGTACATCTGCAAGAAGAATAAGAAACATGAAACTGGGTGACCTGGCCTGAAGGAAAAAGGGAGCACTAATATCAGGTGTGCCTCACCAGGGATATAATATATAAACAAAAAGTGTATTAACATTTGCGGACCTGCTAGTAATCAGAAGACAGATTTACCTCACAGTTTGGGCATTTTCTACAGATTTTTCTTTTTACCTCCTGCCAAATCTTAAACTAGCTAAGGGCAGATTTCCTGTGAGACCACAGAATTATGTGTGTATATTAGTCACTAACTCTGGAATTGCATTGATCTCTTGTTTTATTTTTTTTTCTTCAGTTATTTCATTAACAAGATCACCCAGCAGCAGATAATCTCTATGGTGTCATTTTAGTATGCAGGCATTGCTGAAGAATGGTGCCTTAACACTTTTCATCTAGTAATTTTAACTTATTTGTTTGGCAGAGGGTGGCACAAGCTGTATGATAGAGACTTAATCCGGCAAGTGCTAATCCAGAGAACTGTGTTCAGTTTTGGCATCAGCCTTAGAGAGAGATCAGTTTGACACCCTGGGTTCCCAGCACCACGTGCTGCAAGGGGGTGTTACCAGCCCTGCTCTGTAGTGTGGGCCTCCCCATGGAGCCACATCTCTGTGAGGTGCCGGTACACTGCAGCAGGCTGCCATCAGTGTGCACCATTTCTCACAAAACCAAGCTGTCTTTCCACAACTGCCTCATGCAGGATTCTCTTGGCTAGAAATCCAGGCTACAAGAGGCAGTCAGTGTTTCTCACCTGCCTGGGGCATGCAGACCCACAAGCTTGGGGACGGAGGGCACCAGAACCAGGCAGGGCAGGAGCCAAGCGGTTGGGTCAGCACCAGGCATGCCCAGCCCCAGGGTGGGCAAGAGGACACATTCTGTGTCCTCCCATCTACAGGGGACAGCAATCATGTCTGAGAACATGCAGGTTTTCCTTTTTTCTCTGACTAGCAGAGCACTGAAGTTTTCAGTGGCAGGTGACACCACTGAAACCTCTCTGGTGTAGTCCAGGTACATGGGAGCCATTCTGGTTCCCATCACTCTGGGAGATTGGGTGGTGGGCTTGGGCTTTGTTATGTCCATAATTCACATGAAACATAGACTTAGCTGGTTTTGGTGAAAAGACTCCCACGTCAAGGCAGCTTGTACAGTCAGAGGCTCCTTTCTCAGAACACTTCCCAGCAGTCAGTTGAGAACATGATCATTTATTGCCATGGCTTAATGATGTCTCAGCAACAGCTCTGTCCTGGCAGCAGGCTGTCAGTACCAGCCCTCTCATTCCTTTGGGCAGCTGCCAGGCTGCCATGCTCCCTTGGCAGTGCTCCAGTTTCTCTCCACTTGTTGCTGAGAGCTGCTTTAGGTGTTCAGGGTAAAGCTCACTTCTCAAGCTTTATGCTTTCTGTGCTAGAGTAACTGACCACTAAAATAAAACCTGACAGGGCACTTTTTTTCTGGGTAAGTAATTTCAGCAGAATTTCACCTATTGCCTCACAAACACAGTTATTTAACATAGCCTGGAACCTTAATTCTTCTGTTTGTTTTTTTGGCCAATAGGGACAGTAAAAAAAACCCTCATTTTTTTCCTTTTTTAATTTAAATTTAGGTATCAATTCTGTTTTTTCTCCTTTAAAGGTAAATTTACATTCAAAATCCAAATAATCAAGTTACCTCCTGTTGTGGCAATAGTTGAGCTGTGCTTAGTTCCTCTCTTCTACCCAAACCTGGCTTTCTCCTTACTGGAGAATAACCCAGGTATCTCCTAGCCCCTGATAAGAAAACAAGCTCTAAATCAACAGGTAGCAGTTAAGATATGTGGCTCACTGACTTTCATGTTGTTTTTAACAACACTGAGAGCCTTGACTTTCTGCTCCCCCAGCCAGGCCATAAACCACCTGGGAGCCTGGGAAGCCACCAGCAGTAAGAGGCCAGTACAAACACAGCACCTGCCTGCACGTTTTGATGGTGTCAGCTCTTGCAGGCATAGCTGTGTTGCTCAAAGGAATAGGGAAAAGACAGGCAAAACCTTTCTGACAATGTTTTCATGATTTGCTCACAACGACAGTGCCTGAAAACACTGATCCTGAATAAAATTCTTCTGAAAAGCAAAGGAAAATAAGGTATTGAGTTAAACTCACTGTGGAAACATATCAGGCTGTAACACTTCAATCTGACATTTTCAAATACTTTGAAATAAAAGGAAATCAAAACTATAGTTGAAAAAACCACATTATTTCAGATTATTTTCTACAATCAACAGCAAATAGTCCAAAATTTAAAGGTTAACAGAGACCCCAAAATTACATTTTATTATGTTTTGAATTTTTTAAAATTTGAAAATCCTGGGGAACAGCTCTAAAGCCAACAATCAGTAACCTCTTTGGGAAAAAAATAGGAATACATTTCTTTTTTATTGCTTTTGATTAGACTGCTTTCCCCTTGCATGCAGAGGGTTCTTATTTTCCATGCTTGAACAGTTCATTTAAATTGGGTGTTTTTACAAGAAAATTTACAGGTAATTTTAGATGAAGACACAAAGTAAGAACAGGGATTTTTTTTTTTTTTCTCATTGTATTTATTTAGATTACTGAACTAGTGAAAAAGGACACCCAAGATAAAGGTACAGCACGACAACGCATTTGAAGCATAGCAATTTCAAACTCTCTCTAAATCACCTCCTCCTCATGGAATTTGCCTTTGTTTTCCAGTGCCTGGAGAGAAAATGAAATTCAATAACAATTGAATTTCATTCAATAAGTGGTAAAACATAATAAAATGAACTCTTCAAAAATGAACTCAAATAATATGACTTGCATGTTAATAAATTTGTGGCCTGTCAGACCAAGGGCTTCATAGCAGAACACCCTTTTCATAAACTACTTTGTCCAGGAAGGGTCACATGTTTTTACCCCCAGGTTGTGATCGCAGGCACCTGCATCGTTCCCAGCTGCAATGGTATGGCTGGGCAATAAAATTGGTAGGCAGAAACAAAACTGGTACTTCATCATGTAATGAGCAGTGAAATTTGATGAACACTGCTCTGTGTGACCAGGTCACCAATGGGATGCTGTTAAAGAGCAAGGGAACTATACTGGCTGCAAGTCCTGGTATGGAAGAGAATTTAAAAATTCTGACATTTCTACATTGTTTTTCATCCTCCCTCCACCCCATCACTTGTCCGAATTGTTGCACACGTGAGTTACCACTCGGTGAGGAGGGGAGTTGAGACAGAGCACTGCACCTCCAGATTGAAAATCTGTCTGCCTTAGGAGCTGTGCACCCAAGAATGCCCCAAACCACCTTTCTCCCCTTTTTTTTATGATACTAAAAAAGTGAAAATGGGGAAAACCAACCCCTCCTCCTTCTTAAACGCTGGCAGCTCTTCCTTCCAAGGTGTTCATTTGGTCTTCTTTACTCATGGGAAGCAGGTGAGGAGGGAACCCAGCCTCTCTGTGCAGAAAAATAGCCCTGATAAAAATCGAAATTGCTGACATCTAAGACCATGCAGTCAGGCTGGGCATCTTTTTTAGAAATTGTCTGATTTTAAGCCTCCAGCTTATCCCTTCCCAGTGCTGCCTGCACCACAGCAGTGACAGCTATTGCTCATCCCTTCCTCGCTGGTGAGCGCAGGCAGGAAAAGCTGTCTGGGCAATTGGAGGTTATTTTTCAATGCCTTCCAAATTTTGCCATCTCCCCATAACACCAGGCACTAGGTCTCAGTTTTTCTCATCCTCTTATATCACAGCTATTTGAATAATACCCTCTACATTGTCTTTGATTCACATCAGTGGGGACAGTTCCCGCCTGGTGGGTTATGAAAACCCTGGCAGTCCCACTGGCCTCTGAGGGTTGCTGCTTCTGGTATCTCTAATGCCTATGGCAGCTTAGTCCCTGGGCATTTCACTGCCAAGTTAAAAAGCTCATTCATCACTTGATCTTAAAATGGTACATTTTCAAATATTTAAAATATTTTTGTGGAAGAAACCACCTCCATAAATAAAACCTAGTTAAAGAGATTTCATTCAAGCTTAAAGTGAATTAATTGCTTACTTTTAGGCACATAGCAAACATGGGAAAATTCAGGTGGCAGATCAAAAAACCCATGGAAACTTCAGGTGACAAAATACAGGCTCTCTGGTGTATCAGCTTGTACTCAAGTGGCTGCAGACAGCAAAATGTTGGCAGTTTGCAGATGTTTCAGCAAGTAGGTGAGTGCTCAGAAGAAATTTTTACTGTGAAATGACCATTTGAAAAACCTGTTGTCATATCTATTTCTAGATTATACACAATAAAAAAAAAAAAAGTAAGAAAAAGGAGAAAAACTGCAATGTTTTTTCAATTTGCCTCTATATGGTTGGAAGGTCAATTGCCAAATAAATGAGGGATTTATAAAATCCATCCCATTGGTTCAGTCACTCTGCCTGTACATTCACCATGACATTTTGGTCCATGATTGATCAGTTTTGCCTTACTGCTTAAGCACAGTTTTCTTGTCACACACTAACCTGCTATTTTCTCAGTAATTTCCTCTGTGTGCCTCACTCACACTAAACCAAGCCTAAACCAAACATTTACTGCCACTGTGGAGCATAAATAGCATTTATGGTCACACAGAGGTCTTAGTGAGGTAACTGTTTAAGCCCAAGAACTATATAAAGGTTTCTAGTGAAACATGGAGTTTAAAAACTCAATTAAAAAAAGTAGAGCTTAAATACTAAAGCGTTGGGATTTTAGTAAAAGCTAAGTAAAGCAAGAATTGCAGCTGAATTTAAGTAACTGAGCAAATGATTAGCTAAAGATTAATTATCTGAGTTATTCTATTTGTTCAGCTGCACTGATGGTCAGTAGCTTTAAAAGAGATTTGAACAATAACTAATTTTTCAAGTAAAATTCCTATACATAGGGGATGAAGGGAAGGAACTGGAAAATTTCCAAAGAAACTATCCATCATCATGACCCAGAAAACAGACAGGTCAAAGCGAGGTAGAAAAGTTACTTCATCTCTCACGCCCCCTTCTCAAAACTATAAGCCCACCAACCCATGAAAAGGAGTTCAGAGCGCATGCTTAATTAGGTTTTAGCTAATTACCATACAGAGTGGGGAATGGGAGGTGGCAATGATATGAATATGCATTTGTACTGAATCTTTTGTGGATAAACAGAGCTTGTAATGCTTTGCGATTTTGCCCTGCATATTTGGAAAGTATTCCACGCAGCGCCCGGCCGTAATAAAGTATGCCCTTTCTAACTTTGTTGTTAGAAGGCCTTGTCTGTTTCAGTTGGGTATCGATATTAGACCTATACCCATATTTTAGTAAATCACTAGGAGCAAAGTCTTACACAAAATCTGGCTGTGGTTCTTTTTAGGTTTTATGTTGGGAGGCTGTGGCTGCCCATGCTGCGTGTCCATGGGAGATGCCATGGGGTCTCCTTCTCTTCACTCCCCTTAACACCAGCCTGCACTCTCCCCTGGGCATCTGGGCTTCAGTTTCGGGGTGAACTGTGTTTACAGGCACAGGTCAAACCAATGGCAAAGCCAAGGGGTGGCCCTTCCCGTTCACCCACTGAGATAAATGCTGTTCTTCTTCCCTACAAGTGCTCGCTACCACAACCCCATCTTGGCAGATGTGAACACCAGCATGTTTGTTCCAATCTGTTTGCTAGCTTTTCTACTGAAGCTGCCCTCTTTGCATCCCTACAGAGGCCTCACCTTTCCTTTTATTGGGTATTAGCAACAGATTTTAACCTTTGAGGCTCTGCTACTCCGACTTCTGTGAAGTATAAACACATATGGGCCATGACTCCTGCTGAAGTGAAGACGCATCCCAGCATTCATTTCAGACAGTTTCTAAGCAAAGGCTTCAAAGATGGCTTTTGAAGTTTTGCTCCTAGGAGAAGGATAGAAATTCCAATTTCTAGTCTCACTGTTGTCACATTCCATAGAATCCCTGCTTCTCCTTGTAGCACCCGACAAGACTCCGAAAGTCAGCCACCTAAAAACAAATGCCATGCTCCTTCTGGGCTGCTAGATACTTAACACTATTAAGGATCTTTAGCTGTGAAACCTCACCTGGACTGAAGTCACAGAGCTGGAAAAAAGGAGACAGTAGTGGACTTCACATCAGATAGTAGGTGATGGCAATGTGGACGGAGCTAATGGGTGGCCAGGTTCAAGTCCCATGCTCTTCTTGATCTGAAGCAGGGATCCAAACCCCAGTGTCTCTGAGGAGTACTCCAATCACTAGGTCATTGGATACCTTTTTATGAAGGATAAATTGCTCATGGTAGTTGTTCCACTGCACGTAAAAGAAATAATCACATTTTAAACTGTAAGCAAAGTCAAAAGGCTTTACAGCTTGACATTTAATCCCCTCAGAGAGGATAGCACAGTGAAAGTCTTTGTCATCCTAGCTAGAAGTGTGCACTGCTAAATTGTCTGCACATTTTGGGATGTATGTAATCTCCACCCCACTCCTCCCAAACAGACACTGACTTTCACAACAACTTTTCATATCCACCATGATAATAATTTCCCCACAACCACATGACCAAGTGAGTGAAAAACAACTCACTTCCATAACAAATAAACAAAAAAGCAAACAAACATAATGCATTTCCTCCTGTAAGTTCAACATGAAAATACTCTGCTCTTGGCCAGCTAGAGTAACCCATTAGAGCACCATTTCATCAGCCACTGCTGAAATAGCCAGCTTCAGAATAGAAGGACCTTTCTGAAGATCCTAGTGTTGTTTACTGGTCTTTCATTACTACAGTATGATTTAGTAAATACAGAGAAGAGTGAAGCTTGGAGATCTCAGAAAAAATTAGTTCTTTTGTTTATTTGAATTATTCCCATAGATTATGGCCATGGTCCTAGTTCTTTTCCAGCCTTGGCTATCTGTCAAAAGTGCCCAGGGACATCAATTGTACTTTTCTTAGAACAGCCTCTCTTAGGTTCAGGGCAAAACTCTGCCTTTGGCTCCTGTTGCCTGCAGCAGCTTCCTGCCTGCCCCAGGTCAGACTTGGGCTGTCTCCAGTGGCACAGGCTGGAGGAATGGCTGTGTGGTGCTTTCAGGAACATGCAAAACCACCCTACAGTCACTTTAGGCAGACTGGTTGGTCAATGAAGGGTGACAGGCTAGAGAGCCCAAGTCCCCTGCTCAGGGGAGAGGAGAGGGCAGCACGGGTGAAATGTGTAGAGGCAGAAACTGCTTGCTGTTCACAGGCTGATATTCCCTTAGCGACCACCAGCACTATCAATACAATTGCCATTTCAAGGCCCCCAGCATCACCCCTCCTCCTTTTGGACCAACCATAGTCAAAATTGCCTTTGCAAAAACGGACTTTTCATGAGCTGTTATGGAAGCATGGAAGCCCCAGTTAAGAGAGGAGTAGTTTGAGCGTTGCTGCTCTTGGCCAGACAGATCATCATCCTGCAGATACCCAGTGAGGCAGGGCTGGGCTGGCACCACTCCACTGGTGTTCCCAGCTGGGCTGCCTCTGTCCTCTGCTCCCCAGTGGTGTGACATTACATATCCACTTGTCATTTTGGTGTCAGCTGCTTTGCCATCTCTTTCTAGCAATGTTAGCTTCTAGAGGGGAAAGGTGGGCCGGGGGTGGGGGAACCTGCCTCTTTACCTTCAGATGTGTCAGTCATTACACAGGTGCTAGAGTTCACCAGCACCAATAATGTTCCCATATTCCTATTTCATGAGTTTGTTTGTTTTTCCCTTTCTAATTTGAAAAAACCCCAAAACTAAAACCGTAAAACCAAAAAAATAATCGAACAACAACAAAAAAACCACAAACAAACAAAAAAACTTCCCCACAAAACAAAAAAAAAACCCTATACCTTTAAAATTTATTTCTCTTGAAGGTGCAAAAAGCAGATGACTGTACCAGATTCAGTCCAAGAGCTAACTTTTCAGCAAAACTTTCCTGTGTTTGCAGTTCCTGCAGTGACCCAGAGCAGCAAAGAATATGTCACAATGCCAGCATCCCCATCCACAGGCCAGCAGCACGAGGAGCTCTCACAATTGTTTCAGTTGTCCATCTCACAGTGTCCAGGGTAGTGAAACCCAGTTAGAAATTCAAAAATGCAACGTAGCAAATGTTTTCATTTAACCACTTTCCTAATATCTCAATGGGAAAGCTGCTTGTTTTGATAAGATCAAACATTTTTACCACCAGTCCATATCTTCAGTTGGTTCTCCTGAAATGGAAAACAGTATGTGTGCAAACAAAACAAATGGATAAGTTTGATCAAATTCTCTGTCCTTTATGAAAAAAGGGATGTTCTGTGCAAAACTGCAGGCTTGCAATGAAGGAAATTTTTTTGGCAGTCTGAAGCAGAAAGCTGTGCCACAAAGAAACCATCATCTGTTTGGAGACTGAGGAAATATCAAGAAAAAAAAGCAGTTTTCCTCTCTGTACACAGATATATCCCAGCATCACTGCTTCCAGAACCTGGGAACCACTAGTGAATTTGTCCTTGCCAGTCCGGCTGACATCATGTTACATTAGAGGAAATCTTTCCAGGATCTGTTGAAGTGGAAAATATTATTTATGTTCTAATACACACGTTAACTTATGTCTTTTAGGCAGCAAACTGTCTTGTTCAAGGCTACAAAAGAAACTGTAGAAAAATCCCTGAGATATATTCTGGTGGCAGACTCCATCCTCCTAATCCTTTTTGAAAGCCCCAAGTACCTGTCACAACATAAGCTGTAATGTTTCCACTTGTGATTTATAAATAACCTATTTTGAACTCCCAGGTACAAGGTTTAACTTAGAAAATAGAGAATGAGCCCAGCCCCCTTCCCTGCACAGCTACTCATGGTTTTGGACAGGGTACTCTCTATTCACCTCCATGCTAACAGGTGAATAACAACATTTACCTACCTCAAAAGCATGGCAATGGAGCCAAGACAGGATTTATAAGGTATTTCAAGGTTCTTGGAGAACAGTCATTACAGAATTACATGCTGATACAGTATAAGGCAGAACATTTATTTTTTTATTTAGGATTACAAAACAAGCTACTCTGTCTTACGACAACATTAAGAAGTCAGATGGAATGCCCAAAGCATGAAATCCACCGTATTTCTCTTGTAACAGAAGTCCCTCCATCAAAGGGTCGTAAAAGGATGAATTGCTTTAACCAATTCATGTCATAAGACAACTGTTATGGGCTATGAGCTTAATTTAGAATTTCCCCAGATTTGTGGGTTTAAGTTGGAATTAGAAATGCTTTTGAATGTGCTTGTGCAGAAACATATGCCTGTTGCAGAGAAGAAAAAAATTCAGTGAGAGCTGCCAGTAACTGGCTGACAACTCAGCACAGGGGTACGTTAGAACTGGTTCATAGTCTTGTGCAACAACTTTGTTTTGGGTTAAAAGAGGGCAGGAAAGATAAACTCCACTGAGACTGTGTTATGTGAGTCCATGGGCAAGGGCTTGACTTTTGATGTACATGTGTTTGGCAGTCAGTGCTGGAGATTTATTTACAGGGTGTCATTTGAGGTTGCTCTGATATGCCCCACAGGATAACCACTGGGGTTATTTTGCTTGGGGCTTGCTGTTTCCAGCTGCTTTCTTTAACTTTCTTCGGCTGCTCAGGAGACACTTCCTAATGGCAGCTTATTCCTACCTTACACTGGGCTCAAACATCTCTGGTGTTCATTCCTACACTGCTCCCTCTTAAACCCTGCCTGTCTAAACAAATAAACAGGAGGCCTAAATATGTCCTTATGTATGCACATGCCAAAGAAAATACACAGTAATCCACCCAAGGCCATACTACCCTGCTCCTAGAGGGCCTGCAGACTCTCCTAAGGGACTGTGAGCTTTCCTTTACTGAAAATCCCTTTATTGCTGCAGCATGGACATTCCTGAGAAGAGGTTATACGTATTACGTGTTACCCTGGTATGCTTCAGGTGATGTAAGGCAGAAAGGTTTAATTTGTGTCAGGTAAGGATCTAACTCTGCAATATAACTTGACAGATGAAGACATTTGAAACCAATCTCAGGTCTGATTTCAGTTCTTCATCTGAATTGTTCAGTCCTTTGTCTCACTGTGAATTACTTTATAGTTTCCATCTACAGCTTGTTATTAAATCAGTGAGTTCAAAATCTGCTTATATTACACGCTTGATGAACACTTCTATAAACTTACACTTACAGTTGCATAGCCTGTAAGAAATCAGTTGTTTTCACTTAATGTGAGATTCCAGCAAGAGCCAGTCAGGCACACAACATCCATCAAAAACTGTCTCTGCTGGCTGAATCAGTGATATCGGCCTTAAGGGACTACCAGAATCGTCTGCCATCAGAGAGCCTCTCAGAGTTACAAAACCTCTTATTTGTCAATAAAAGCTAAGCTCTGTCTGGTGATGACATTAAGTACTGCACAGAAATGTCACTGATGCATGGCAGTGGCTGTGGCTTTCCCAATGGAGACAATGTAGCCACAGCTTCAGTCGCTGCAAGTCCTCTCAAGGTTAAAAGGACCACGTCTCATAATCTGATGAGGCTGTGTGTGCTCCACAAACTCTTCCCTGTTACTTGCAACTAGAGATCACTGACTGGTGAGAGAGAAATGAAGGCAGGACTTGAACTACTGAACCCTGAGCTGCTGGAAAGGCCTGTCATTTTCCCCTGCCCTCCCTTTTTCCCTGGCGGGCACTTCTATGAATCTATTTGTTGAGTAGTGTGGCCAAGCACAGGACTTGTCCAGGTGGGAAACACCTCCCTGGGAGGTTAGCATGGTAAAGCTGTCTCTTGGGGAAGCACATGAACCCTAGGCAGCACACAAGAGATGGGGCCCATAGTAGGAATGATGGAGACTGGCTGGAGCAAGGAGCAATTTGCCTCCAGAGCTTGAGAAGGACCAGTGCCACGGGTAGGAGAACAAAAATGACCTTACAACTACCTCCTGAAGTATAGCACCCAGGCAATTCCACTGCTTCTGTTCTTGAATTACACCCTCTCAAGTATTACCTTTCCTTTAATGTATCTGAGAATATTAAAGAGCATATATGCTGAAAAAGTTTCTACAAACCTGCATGTGCAATTTTTTTTACCAGCCTCTTTTGGGTCTTCAGTTCAATTGTACATGCAATTATTTCTGACCACTCTAACAACAATTACTCACATTTCAATAACCCTTTTCACGTGGTCGTGTCACCACTCAGTCCACAATTGAAGACCACTCCCGCTTACCAGCTGATGATCAGCAAAGAAAATCGGTCTCATCTGATCTGTCAGATAGAGACACATCTAACATTTTAGTAGAACTTAACTCTATAAAGCATCCATATTCTCTCCAGTTGCTGACTGAGAGAGACAGCATTTATTTAATGGAAAAAGGGATTCATTTATATTGATTGGACTTTCCCTCCCACCAAGCACATTGTGTAACATCAGGGTACACTTCTTCCACACCAGTAACTCTCAGCCCTGCTGCAGTCTAAGTGCTCTCCCATTAAATTATTCAGGATGTCAGCATGGGCAACCAGCTTAAAAAGAAAACTCAGAATAATCTAAAAAGAAAATAAGGTTTTTGTCTTATAAACAAAACAAAAAAAACCACAAGCCGAAAAAACCCAAACCAACCCAAAACCAGGAATTGTCATGTTATTTTTCTTTAGAAAGCTCTAATGGCAATATTAACTTACATGTTTCACTAGACAGAAGCCTATAAAAGAAATCAGTGTCATCAACATATAGGCTAATGCTAATTTTTTCTTTAGAAATCAGACTTTCTTGCTGTAACTGAGGTTAAAAACAGAAGTGTGAACTACACATTATTTTAATGTGTGAGAATGGAAGTGAAGGATGGGCTGGAACAATAAATGAGTTTCTTGCTTGAAAAAATAACAGTGGAGGGAGATCACAGTCTTCATCTCCTGGTCACATAATCTGGTGGTTGTTTTAAACAAATTAAAGCAGACTGCTTTCTTTTTGTGTATTCGAGTAAAACAGAGTTTTCAGCCAGCAGATATTCAATTTTCCTGGCTAGTTTTTGGATGCTGGCCATGTGTGATTAGTGACCTATTTTCACTGCAATGAGATCAGCTATGTTTGTAGGACCCTGAATCAGCAGATCTGTCCTTATTCCTGGCTCTGTCCTTATTCCTGGCTCTGCCTGCCAGAGCACTGAGCCAAGCCCATTCTCCAAACATACTAGCCTGCCATTGCCATACAGATCTGTAGGAACGGGTGCTCAGTCACAAAAAAGCTGTGCTGAAACGTAACAGGCCAGGACTATCAGGATCTATGGTGCACAATCTGCTGGTGCTGCTGAACTTGAAATTTTATTTGACTAATTGAAAGGGCCTAGGAACAGAATAAACCTGTGGTGTTTACAGGAATTATAATTCTTCCTGGGTAATAGTGCTATTAAAAAACAGAAGGAGCAGAAGCAAGAGTCAGAGAAGGATCCTAGGGTTTTAGCTTTAGATCTGAAGCAGTTCTGGTCAGAAACACCTGTGGCAGACCCTCATCTTTGGAAAAGTGCAGCATATCCCACAGTTTGCTAGTACCGCATGAATTATCATGTCCAAATGCAATTTTGAGGTCAGCTCCAAAGTATTCTGCTGTTGTTTGCCACCAAAGCCCGGCACAGCATCTGTGCAAATTTGGTGGTGCTACTTGGACTGAGTCGTACAGAAATGATTGAAGCCTCATAGGCAAATTAAGGCTTGAGGGGACCCTGCAGAGGTCATCAGGTCAAACTCTCCGCTCAAAGCGGGGACACCTGCAATTGGGTTGCTTGGAGACCTCTCAGTTGAGTTTTGATGACTCAGAATTAAGTACTCTGTGTCCAGGATCTGCCCTTCTGGAATGAACCTTATTGGGACTAATATATTTAAAGGAAGTTTTGAAAGAAATTATTATTCTTAGAGGGCTGCAGTGGGGACCAGAAGTCTGACTGCAGCCCCTTTTCACTCAGGCCCACAGTAGCCAGTGCCAGCAGCACCAGGCACTCAGCTGTCAGGGAGGAGAGGAGCTGGTGGTAAGCAGGCAGTGGTCAAAACCTGTCCTCAGTGATCAGCCAAGATCAAGGAATCAGAAGGAAATAAAGACAGACAAATTTCCCTCCTAGCATCCAGGAAAATGAAAGAGATCAGCAATAGTTCACATCTTGCCTTCATTTACCTCTTATCCTGTGACTGTTGGCAAAAAGAGTTGCTTTGTCAGGAATAGAGTATTGCCTCTCATCTTCATTTCCCAGTGAACCACCTCTGGGATGAAGTGATGTACAAAGGGATGAATTTGGTGCCGTGGTCACCAATGAAAAGTATTGCTATACATCACCTAAAATGTCCTCACAGTGCTCATAAAGACTGCATCATCAGCAGCAACATTGGGGTTTTCATGAGGTGAGATGAGGGGCTTCCTGGTGATGCAGCCTCCATACAGACCTTCGATGGAAAAACAATTGAATCCATTGGCAGAAGTCAAAACCGTCTCTGGTAAGTGTTGTGTACCTGACTGCCTCTTACTGAAATCCTATGGTGAGTAAAAACCACTGACTTCTGTGAATTTCACCCAAAAATACATATAATTTTCTGATTATCATCTGACATGCTGCCTTCTTTCATTGTCCTCAGTAGTTCAGACTATGGTACTTCCCTGGTAACCTTTCTTTTCCACCACCACCCCTGTGTGATCCCAGGAGGCCATTAAAATGCCAAAGATACAAGTGTGACATGAAGAGGGCTGACGTCTCTGCCAGCACAACTTCATGGACGCCAGTACCCTGGGGAGTTGAGCTATGCTTGGGAAGCATCTAAGATTTTACATGTGAGCAGTGTCGCCTTAGTGGCATAGGCATCCTCTTTTTGTGCTCGTGATGAGTGACAAGATGAAATTCCTGCCCTCAGGCGTGTGGCAGCAGCATGGGATACGAGGAAACGCCAAGCTCCTTCTGAAACGAGGGGAATGATTTCATTAAGTTAAAATCTCCGAGGACTCTAGGCAGATGCAGAAGTGAGAATGACGAAAGCCATTCCACGGGAGCTGCACTGTGGACAGCGGATCGAGCTGGAGCTGGGCAGGAGGTGAATAGAGCACGGGTTAAAGCATTGTGATCTCCTGGGCCAGGTCGCCTTCCTGCTGCCACGGACGTGAGGAATTTGCATACATTTTACAAATAGCTTTGCTGTGACTGAAGTGCCGAGGCTTTCCTTTTGGATAGACAGCATCTCTGCGTTTTAGCTATTTCTTTGTTGTTTGCTGCCTCCAACAGGATGACTGGGAAAATTTTCTTCAGTCAGTGACTAAAGACCCACAATAAGAGCAGCTGCCTTTGATACTCACAGAGGAGGGCAGAATGGTCCTGGGAGACAAGCAACAGATTTGCAGAGAAGCCAAGAAAACTCTGCTAGAGATTAGCACAACTGCAGGTTAAAAACTCTCTTTATAGTAGTTTAAGCATTAATGAAGCCACTGTTTAAAAGTTTATCAAGAACAACAGATCTAAAAATCAATTGCTTTTTGGAAAATGAACTAAAACAATACTTTAATTCCTCCACTGTCATTCTTGAAGGTTTTATCTCTATGGAAGGGCAGAGAAAATAGGAGGAGATTGCTGTGGGTCACCTCTCAAGCCACCCCTTCAGATGCTACCTAAGCCGCCTCTATATTCTTACACACCTGTTAGCGCTGGATCTTTGAACCCCAAGTGCAAAGTCTTGGTTCATTAGGACTAAAGAAACTTGAGCTTAAGTCCAAAGTTTCAAGAAAGGTCAAACAGATTGCTATGTGCTAGAAAAAGATGAGAGTGCTGTTTGACTTGAAGGAGTGCAACTGCTAAACACAAACTCAAGTGTAGGTTAATAAACCTGTGTGCTTGCAGATCTGCACATACACACATGAAAAGGAGAGGGGATAGAGGAAAAAACTGGGCAGGGGCATGCAATACCCATCATGTTCCCTGCAGAAGACAAGGCAACCAGATAAAGGGGATTTCTCAGTGCAACATGAGCAGCAGTACAGAGTAGCCCCTGGATGGATAGATGAGACCAGCTGCAGGTCTTAGCCTGAACCACAGCGATCCCTACCTCCCAGCAGCTCAGCTCACTGGTCCACCAGACCCATCAGTCACCACCATGACTTTCTTACCAAAAAGGTGTTACACGAAGAAAAGCAAAATCAGCAAGGGAATATGAAAGAACTTCTTCATTTTTGCATTAACTCTGATTTTTCCATTGTGTAAGCAAGCTTGAACCTGAGGAGACATGCAGACCTCAGTATTAAGGTCCTTGAGAGCTGTGTGTTTATACAAAGCTGTATTTAAATTAAAACTCTATGACCTCTTAACATACACAAGTCTAAAAATAACATTAAGCACATGCTTTTGGACACAGCTAAAGCTCTTGCAACAAACTCCATCCAACATTACACCCACCTATTTGTTGTTATGTTGCACAGTAACAATATCCAGCAAAAACAAAACCCACTTTTGGTCAAATGAGATGGGGAATGAAGATCTGATAGTAGCCCCAAAAGCTTCATGAAGCCCTTGAAGGAAGTTACATAGCTGATGCTATGCCATTTAACCTGATGGGGGAGACACAGGAAAGAGGCAGCTGCAAACTAGAGACCAAGCCTAGTGCCATTACACCCAGTCACGAAATGGGATGGGGTAGGAATACACTTCCCTGAGAATCAGCAAACATTTGTTTGGTCCCAGGTGGAAGAAAAAGACACAGCAAGGCTGCAGCATCCTCCAGCCTGTCTGTGCTCTGATCCATCTTGCTGGGAGCTGGAACCAGCAGAGGAGCCCTTATTTCAGGCCACTCAGTGGGAAGGAAGAGCAGCAGGTTGTGCCTACTTGAGCACATCTTCATGCAATTGAAGCAGCATGAAATTAAATTAGTGCAATGAAGAATCGGTCCACAGACACAAAAACATCAAATACCATATCTATGATGAGCCATGATTGTGGAGAGCTGTGAGCCCCTGACACTCCCTTGGAGAGGAGCGGCTTGATAAAAAACTTTCCTAAAGGTTACGGGGACCACTTGGGATACCCCCAGCATGCTTTGCGCCCTTATGGTAATACCTTGTATCCCGTTGGCTAGTTGGTTCCTACCCCACCCCTACCTTTCCCCATAAAAACCACTGTGTTTGCCCCAGAGGGACAGGGAGCTCCCGTCCCTGGCCTCCCCTTCGCAGAGGCTGCCAGAACAATAAAGCTACTTCTGTGGAACAGCCATACGGGTCTCCTCGCCTCTCTCTGTCCCAAGTCGGCCTGAGGGTGATTTGCAAAGAGCTGAAATCACTAAGAGCTGATATCGCTGCGAATCACCCATTGCCTGGGGAGACAGCCTTAGCCCCTGTAGGAGTCGCTCTCTGCAGGGCACTCTTTAGGGCCGTGGTGTGTCGGTGCTGACCAGCATCGGGCCCCCTTTCGGCACATGATCATTGGTTTGCTTTCAGTGTGGCCCAGTTCATGCCCATGAGTCTAGTCACATCCAAACTTTCAAATTCAGCTTTTCCTGTATGGAAAAAAGGATTAACTCAGATGTCAAACACTCCAAAATACCTTCAGTGACATGAACTTCAGCATCGGATCTACTTTTCCGAAACTCAGCCAACACTTCTCTTCAGTTACTAGGAGCAGAAAAACACTGTTGCTCACATTTTTCTGTTCAGCTGAGAGGCAACAGCACATGCATTTGGCACTTTGTCAATATGGAAAGAAAAATGAGTTTATAAAGAAAATGCTGACACAAATGCTGGCAGGGCAGCTGAGCATTCCTGTAATATGGGTGAATAACAGAACCTGTTATTGTGACTGAATTCACCCTAGGGAAGACATACTGCTTATGCCTACATGTGAGGGACACTGGTGCTCTCTTTGTGCTGCTATCAGCTTTGGAAAGGCTGTTGATGATGTTTGATCTTAGCTGATCCTAAGTTAGAAGCTAAACAGAAGGAGATAGCTAAAGGCTTGTGAGAATGAAGTCTTAGTTACAACTCATTGCTGCCAAGGCAAAACTTCCTACATTAAGGCAGAAGTGGTTTTATACCTTTGCCACACTGCTGAACATCACTGGTGTGTCACTTGCAGTCCTCAAATAAGCACTTAGGAACCAGCAGGTGAAAGTCAAGTAGCAGCCCTCCAGGTGAAGGATTTTCTTCAGTCCACAGTTCACTTTATTCTTCCCTCAGCACCTCTTTATCGCAGCTCCACTTTGTTCCTGGCCTTCAACTTGCTCCTTTCCACTTCCCTCAGTTTTGTTCCCATACAGCACCTCTTCGTCTACCTTCATCTTCCCAGAAAAAGCTGGGAAAATAACCTTGCCTTTCCCACTGTCCTATGATCCCCTTCACTTGCCTGCATCTCCCCAGCCCTGTGAATGGCTTGTTATTGCACAGGCTACAGGACAGGAACTGCCTGCTGCCCTCTGCTTTGACAACGGGTGCATGCCCAGCTGCTCATATTGTCATACACAACATAGGCTTTTTACCACCACTGGGGCTGGGTTAGTGGCTTGAGAAACATCATTCAGAACAGTCAGCAGTCAGCTATTTTTGGGGTTTTTTTCTTGCAGTTCATAGGAATTCCAGCCCACCCATCAAAGACCCAGTTTGTTGTACAGCTTCCCACACTAGTCAAAGGTGACCACTGATTCCTGGACTGTGTAGGCAGAAGATGTGCTGGAAATGACACATTCTCTTTGCATCTGATTTTGTTTTCTCTGAGCAAGAAGCCACAGATTTTTGTCATTTCTGCACATACACAGAGAGGGCAGTAGAGTAAAATGAAATGAAATTACTCAAAACCACCCAGAAATGGGGTAGAGCCGCTGCCTGCTTAGGAGCTATTTCTACATCTGTGTACAAAGATTTTAATGTGGTTTTTTCCCATTGCCATCACCTTTGTGGGGTGTGTGGGAGCCAGGAGACCAGAGGAAGATGCTGGAGATTATGAGCTCCACTGGTGCAGATGCTCCTGAGAGCAGCCCCAGGCAGCTGCTGTAAGTCATGCTGGCTAACAGAACTCCTCATGGCCTCTGTGTATTAGTCTATTATTTGTTAGATAACTTCCTCTGTGAATTCAACTTTTGCTTTCACAAGGAACTGCACAGCGCTTTCTCTTCCCCCCTGTTTCTGGGAGCACATAACACCGAATTATCCAAGATTGGATAAAACACTACCCTGGGTTTGATTCTTCCTTAAACCTGCTGGAAGGATCATCCCTGACTTGTTTCTGTCAAAGAGCTGGGCTGGCAGGGACCTCCATCTTCCACCACTCACAGAGATGTGGCCATCCACCCTGAAGAGAGGGCAACTCTTTACCCACACCATGCTCTACTGCAAAGCTGAGGAGGCAACTTGAGCCAGATCCCAAAACTAGGATCTGTTCATGGTGTTGGTTCTCTTAAGACCCCTGTGTCCATAGCTGTGCCTGGCAAGAGGGTGAGACCCTGCCTCCAGTGCCTCAAGGATGGCATGGAGAGGGCAGCTGCCATGCCCATGGCTTTCCTCCACATCCCCTCTTGCTGCCCTTCAGACCCTTCAAGTCTCACACATGAGGTGTATGTCTCAGACACATCTGCTTGGTCTCACACGTTTGGAGGGCAGTGCCATGTTGTCCCCTTAGACCTATGACCCAGCATCTCCTGCACCACAGTTCTACCTGTGACTCACCAGCTTTCTGAACCAGCAATATGGGGTCCCAACATTGGAAAGAAGCTGCCAGTCTTCAAAAGCAGGTTATTTTCTACTAGTGAAAACACTACTGTTCAGCGGTGCCTGTGTGGCCAGGTTTCCTGTGCCCAGGAGGCCTGTGGGGTGCCAGTAGGTTCCCAGCCTGTCCTAGCTTGCTGTCTGCAGGACAGACACCTCCCTGCTGGGAGCTTCCTCCATCAGCTCATTTCACACAAGGCACAAACAACCCCCCTGGGAACACAGGCTCGCTGTTGTTTCTCTTGGTTACTAATCACCGGTCTGCGCTTTAAACACTCAGCAGATTTTTTTTCCTATGGAAACACCACCAATTCAGCTTTGTAAGATGTTAAACATCAGCACCATCCTGTACCAGGCCCTTCTAATTAAGAGACATTTTCAGAGAAGGGGTGAGGCAAATGAGAACAGTAATTAACTGAGAAACAACTTAAGTTGTTCTCTCAATTCCCTATGCACTGGGCTGAAATGGTATTCTGGCTTCCTACAAAATTACATGTACCACATCAAAAGTAAACACTTAATCTAATATTCTAATTGTGGGTTTAGATAAACATCACAGTTATAAATCATTTTAATGAGTATATACAAAAGAAGCAAATACCACATTAACTTTTCATTACCTTTTTAGTATCCCCCATGGATAATGCAATTCATTTATGGGTATAATAGTCCCCTCTACTATATGCTGTAGGTTCACAGAGGAATTAAATAGTGTAGCTCTGGGGGTGGTTAAGGTGTTTTAGAGTAAGAAATGGCTATGACTTGTTGATGCACTGCTCATAAAAGTAAAGGTTATGCATTTTAACAAAGAAGTCTGGGATGGAAGCATGTATAATTTGACTCAATAATTAAAAAGAAGAGTTTTCTTAATTGCTGGCCCCATACAAAAAGGGTTCTTAATCAAAGTAAAAGGGAATACTGGAAAACTCTGAGGGAAGTCAACTTTTCTTGACAAGCTGTTAATCTGAAGACTCTCCAGTTACAGTCACATCATCAAATACATCCCAAAAAATCATAGTTAAGACAAACTAAGCAATGGGTGGCAACTTCTTTGCAGTAGTAATTTATCTGCTTTCAGAAGTGTAGCCACGTGCTGCAGTAAAGAACAGAAACTTCTGAGTGAAAATCATGCTGTTCTGTAACTCAGCAGAATTTCAACATTGACTTCAAATGTGATCAGGCATTGGGAGGTATTTTCAGTGCTCTCTTTTAGCAAAAAGTCCCTCTTTGGGGCATTTTTCTGATAGTATTAGCTTAAAAACATAAAACTTTTGTTATCTGAGCAAAAGCAGTATGAAATTCCTATTTCTTTGAAACAATATAAGTAAATATCCCATGAAGCCTTCCTAAAGCAGTACAGCTATTGTTTCTGATCTCACATAATTTCTTTTTGACATACTCTAAAATTTATGTTGTAATATTTGTACAGGCAATAGAATTTCACACAGATCTTTGCAGTAGCTGAATCAAATAACAGCTATGATGAAGAAAATAAATTCTTTCACTGTATCCTAATTTATTACACTTGACAGAAATGGTTTTGAGACATCTCAGATCCACACAGCCAGCAATTCTCTGCTTCATGGACAAGACATATTTTCCTAGATGTAAACGAAATGATTTATATAATGCACAGAGCACATGAACCATCAATTGCCTGATACCTTCAAAACAATAGGATGGAGAGCAGCCAGCATTAATTGATCATCCAACTGTCCAGTTACTCTGTGTGGGCAATTTATGCCAGATGCTATATAACCACACTTTAAAACCTTTTCCACAAATAAATCTTCCTTACAGAGGGAGGTGGTTGTCTTTGGAAAAACTATTTATGAGCAGTGATTTGACAGCTGCAGGACTTGGGTAGGACATGAGCCAAGCTCTGGTCCCTGCTGAACAGCAGGGCTCATGTTCACATCCAAACACACCTGATGGAAGGGCTGAGTCAATAGGGCACTGAGTAATTTTTCTAAGACAGCTTTTTGTGAGATGTCAGAGGCAGTTTGGTCTGGCACAGAGGAATCAATAATTAAAATGTTAGCTACTTTCCAAACCAGTAGTAGGAAAACCACCTTTGACAGGCTGCCCTGATGCCCCTGGCTGAGCAGGGCTGGGCGGGCAGGTAGACTTGCTGGTCTGTTCCCCAGAGCTGGTGGTCACCATCTGAGCCAGAGCTTGCTCATGTGTCTGAACAAGGCACCCTGGGACAGAAACAGCTACAGCCCTGGAGCACTGCTTGGCACAAAGCCCAAGTTAAACAAACCAGCAAGGGCAGTGTGCCCCTGTGCACCAGCAAAGCAAGGCCCCAGCCCTTGCATGGAGCCACACTGGCTGGTCTATAGGGATGCCTCATGTGAATATCATCCAGAGCATCTGAGCAAAATCAGCTCCCCTAGCATCAAGGCATCACCTTCCCATCCTATATCAGCATGGGCCATTTCGTCCCATGCAAACACAGTGATCAATCAATTAATCAAATAACAAGTTCTTCTGACCAATAGAAATGTTGACAAACTATTTTTCTTCCTCTGATTAAGCTACCAGTTCTGAGAAACTTTCTGCTCTGTCAGTTGTCTCCGCTCAACTTTGTGCCCCACATGAATGCTTGGGAAAGATTTCATTCCTAATCTCAACTTTCTATTCCACCAAAGCAAACACATTTACATCCAAGATCACCTGCTTGTTAAGTTTACAGCCTTCATCTGGTTGGGTTTTTTCACTTCATAAGAGTTCTTCCTTTGGAAAAATCAGCCTTGGAACATTCCTTAGCCAACAAGGTGATGAGATGCTCTACACAGCTCAAATCATGGTGACAGATCAACCTGGTATATTTTAACAGACACCTACAGCATGTCCATAAAAAGTTTCTGCTTTATCTGGTAGGATATGACACATAATATTCTTTTAATTGCATATGGAAGAATACAGAAAAATCTAATTTGTTATGACTGCAGTGTAAATCTTCAGATGGCCTCATCAGGAGTGCCAGTGGGGCAGACAGAAATGCCTTTCTTCATGTTTTCCTTGCTGCTCCACCAGGCCCTGATAACAGGTAATCTTGATAGTCCGAGCAATTCACAGCTAAGCCTTTGCAATGACAAACTTGCCTTTTCATGTGTGCCATGAGACCCAGTTTCCCCAGAAGAACCAGTCCAGGTGTCAAATATTTCAGACGCAAACCATTGGGAATGTTCCACTGCCACTTACACAGCAGAGCCAGCTGGTGTGCATGGGCCCTCCTGCTCTGGGAGGGATTTCTTTCATTTTCAATGTCTCCTACAGTTGCTCTGTCCCTTCTTTCCATTTTCAAACCAGTCCATCTTTTCCTTTTGTCCTGGCTCTCTCTTACCCTTGTTTTCCCAAGTCTTTCTGTGACAGCATTTTTCATTTTTTCCTCATCTAAACTTACATTTTTTTCAATTCTTCCATCATACTCCTAAAACTCACTCCCTGCCATGCACTACTGATCCCCAGGAGACAAGCTGGATTTCTGAAGCAGAAAAGATTGCCCTACACAAAATTATAGTCCCTCATATCCAAGGATACACAACAGTTTAATATAGTTGTTTATAATAAGTGCCACTTAAATCGGGACCTGATGTATGAAGAGGTTTGCAGTGAACCTGAGATCAGACCTGTCTGTACAGACGTGTCTGAGTACTTGAGCTCTGTGGACGCACAGTCCTGAGAATTTTTCTCTCTCTCACGAATCACGTAGGAAACAAAGATAAACTGGAATATTTTTACTCTTTCTAATCTTGTGTTTTGCTAACTGAAGCTGTAAGGCTTCAGCCAATCACCCAGGGGGGTGGTTAACCACTGTCCAATCATTATTAACCTCTTGATCTCTATAAAAGACAAAATCAAAACAATAAAGCTCTCTTCTTCTTCTGCTCTTGACACCTGTAGCTCTTCTTGCTCCTCATTGCTGCAACAGCGACAGAGCTCCTTCTTCCCTCAGCACAATATTAAATGATCAGATTCCCACATGGATTTACCATGCATGGAGCTCAGCCTGATGGCAGGCAATGTTCTGCAGTTAACCCACTTCCCCTTCTCCTGCCATCCCTGTAGAGAACTGAGAAGTCCTCCAGTGATGCTTAAAACTAGAGGTGAAATACAGCTGGTGACCCACTATTTTTAACAGAAGTGTTCAGTGTTTTCACTCACTACTGAAATACAAGTTGAGGGTCGTGTGGCAAAATGGTGGAGACCAAGGCAAGTCCCCAGCTGAACCCTCTCAGTGTGCAGGAACACTCAGCAGGTCAGAGCACGGTGCTGATAACCCTGAGGCTGTGGGTTCAACCCCCACTTGAGCCACTCACTTATGAGCTGGACTTGATCCTTGCAGGTCCCTTCCAACTCAAAATATTCTGTGGATCCATGTAGCTGTGAACAAAAAACACAGCCGATTTCCCACCAAGCAAATCTGACCAGCAATCACCCTGGGACATCCGAGTCCCTAGCAAAAGGCAGGCAAAGGCTCAGCTCTCCAGTGGGTGCAGGGAAGTTTCTGGTCCAAGCCCAGATTTCCAGCCTGCCATAGGAATGAATCTGCAGACCACACTCAAAGCATGCTCTCACTGGCCCCAGCTCTGAGACGGCGAAGTGCATAGCTGGTTAAACTGCTGCTGCATGGGGGAAATCCTACACAGCTTCCAAAACAGCTGTTGAGTATGTGTTGATCTGGTCATCTCTGATCTCCTAAGTTATTTGTTCTTGCAAAGGCTGAGAGGACACAGAGGATTCAAGTAAGAGCCAGGTCTTGTCTGTACCCAAAGCAAATTCTGCACTGGAATTGGCCTGCGGACATGGTGAGGGCCTTCAGCCTCAGTGAGGAGGGGGGGATACATCCTTCTGCCATGCCTCTTCCCAGACATGAAAGGCAGATGCACCTTCCCTCTACTTTCAGCATGGGCACTGTGCTTCTTTCTCCTGACAGGAACACAGGCAGAAATCCAGAAAGCTCACAAAGAAGGAACCACAGTGCATGTTCACCATGGCACCAAGAAGAAAGGGGATGAGGGGTTTGCTTTGCTCTTCTATTCATTGCTTAGACCTTTTTTTTGATGTCTGCTCATCTGGTCCCAGAGAGCTCTAGAAAATCACAGAAAGGAGATGCCTAACTACATAGCCTAGATTTGATTCAAGATTCTCTCTAAAATTTGTTTTCTTCTCATTCTTTTCTACAAAAGAGGAATTTACATACTTTTACCGAGCCTTCTTATCTTTGCAGAAGAGCCTAACTATCTAACTAGCGAAATATAGGGCCATAACAAAACAGGATAATAACTGTTTGACTGCTTATCTTAATGATAATTTATTCTCTAATGAAAGACACATATAGCTGTGAGATGGGAATTGATTTACAGTTCATCCCTGACCTTTTTAACATCTGGTAAAATCATGTTATGGAATTGTTTGAAAATTTAATGTCCCCATTTAACAATGCTGACATTTTGTGATTATTGGCTCTGGAAAATCTAGTGGCACTGTCAGGCAGAAAAAGTTCAGAAATTGCTTCCAGGGAACAACAAAGCTCTGATTTTTAGAGTGCTGAAGTCTAACAGATCCTTTTGATTGCATATTTTTAATAGCCACAAAAAAAGAAGATCTAAAGCAAAGCTGAAAAAGGAAAAGAGAAAAATACTCTTGATTAAATGCAAATTAGAACAGGGTTTCACTCCCAGCTGTCTGAAGTCACTGGTAAAAAGCATCGTTACTTCAGAGTAGGATGAGCAGGTCCAGGGACACTCCAAGACCGGTCCTGTGCCAGCTGGGACTGACGACAGGTGGAAAATAGCCCAGAACCGTCCAGCTGGCAGCGAAGCAGCCACACAGGAGCCTCAGGCTTGTGGGGGGGCTGCGGGCGAGGAGCCTGGGTAATTAGCGCTTGTGAAACTTTCCAAGTGCTCAGCCCACACAAGCGGCCCACACACAAACAGGGAGGGGCGAGGGTGCTCCCACTGGGCTCTTCAAATCACCAGTGGGGAATTACAGCTTTCGTGCATGGCCCAAGGTGGTGCCCCTTAGCAGGTGTCTGGCACACAGCAGAGATGAGGGTGGGCCACTGCACGAGTAAAGACTCCATAAAATTGTCAGTAGGTAGTAGCCTGACATGGTGCTCAGGATGGTGTTAAAAAACCTTAGTCAGGATACTTCAATTGTGTTCATGTACAGCTGCAAAATATTACTGCAGAATGACCACTTGCAGGCTTTGTTAGAAGATACCATGGTTTTCCTCACCTTTCATTCTCAGTGACCTTCCTTTCCAAAATTCTCCTTTATCCCCTTTATATTTTTTCACCTAATGCTACAGAAAAATAGCATGATATTTGTAGAAACCAATAGGTTTTTGTACAGTAAAAAACTACCTGTTCTGTCAAACTGCTCTAAAAATTCAGAGTGATATTGATTCAGAAAATCTTTTTCACTGGTGAGATGAGGCAGCAGACCTCAGCTCTTGAAATACATGTTCCTGGTGCATCAGTGCTTCTGAAGGAATTAGCTAGGCAGGTTTGTAGCTGCTATGGAAAAATGCACAGATAGCTGACCAGTTAACCAGTTTACCACTGGGGGATATGGATTTTCCAATACACTTAGCTTGCTACAAAATCTTTAATGAAACCAGATAAAAAATTCTTTCAGATTTGTAACTACAAAGAGAACCAAGAAATAGAAAGATTTGCAGCCTTTCAAAGATTCCATTTTCAGACCCAGTTTGCCATCACCTTTGCAAATTCTATAAAGTGAAATGGCCTCACTGTTGCACCAGGGGAGGTTTAGGTGGGATATTAAGAAAAACATCTTCACTGAAAGGGTGGCCAAATACTGGTACAGGCTGCCCAGGGATTCTCCATCCCGGATATGTTCAAAAGGCATGTGGGTATGCCAGTTAGACATTGTTTAGTGGTGAACATGGCAGTGATGGGTTATAACAGCTGGACCTGAGATCTTAGAGGTCTTTTCCAACCTAAAAATTCTGATTCTGTGATTCATCTAAACAAAACCACAGGGTACAGCAGAGACCACAGCAGTGTGTAACAAGAAACGTGTAAAACTCTACAAGTGGAAATTTTGAAAATTGTGTTTATGGGGTTTTTTGTTATGATAGTTCTCAACCACTGTTATTTAGAACCAGCCAAGCACTATGTTGATTTCATTGAAGTATAATGGTCTTTACAGCTGTTCCTCTAAATGTAGTGACAGATAGAACAATTTTATAAAATGTATCGAGTCACTGGATGCCCAGTGGCCTTGCTCATCTGTGCATCCAGCCCATTTACAAGCTGCTGTGTTTTCAGTGTATCTTTCTTTCTTCAGGTATTGAGGAACTGTGGATGACTCTTGGGCTACTTCTAATGTTGTCACATGGGATAAGATGCTGTGAGCCTCCTTTCAAACAAGGCTACATTTGACTGCTCTGATTTTAGCCTTTAAATGACATTTTAATACTTCTTGATACTGCTCCAGAGCTCATATGGATTAATAGAATTATTTCAGCATTTTAAACAGATAAGTATTATTTGATACAAAGACTGTGCAGATGGAGCATGCGAGCATCTCCTTACAATATACTCTGTGGTGTAATTCATGTAGAGTCTCAGTTGATTCTGTGTCTGGTCCAGGTCTGAGTCCAACTCATGGGAATGAGAAAATTACCTGAGTGGTCATGGGTTTGGATGATAACACATCTCTGAGCACACCAGTTTTGGAACTGGGAATTGGCATGGAGTTTTCTGCTGTCCCTGGGTGCAAAAGGCACCTGACACATCAGTGTGACTCTGCTTGGTGACATCACAGCACTTCAGCAAGTGACCAATAAGATGCCAAAGAGCTGTTCTTAGGTTCAGGATGTACTAAATAACCCAAAGATTGAATTCTCACCATATTGCTGAAATTAAGTTTAATGTGGCTGCAGTCAAGCAGCACATTTATTTTTTTTTATTTGTGGTGGGGGTTTTTTGGGACCCTATTACCTGTCACTGGAGAGATACTTTGCAGTAAACAGGTTTGGGAGGATGGCTTTGGCTATATCAAACTTACATTTGCTCTCTGTCACCTCTGAGGTAGGCCTTTGCCCATCTTCTAAGTGGGATATGCTGCTACCTCACTCTAGCTCAACTTTTTAAAAGAAAAGGAGAATAAAAGCAAAATGAAATTCATTAAAATTGCCCCTATGAGCATGTCACCACCACAACAGAAAGTTCACTGGTAAAGGCTGTGGTGGAAGCAACCATGACATCAGCTTTGCAGCAAATAGCCCAGAACAGCTGCCCATGTGCAACCAGGAAGGAGTGCTGGGGGTGTCCTCAGGTGTCCCAGCTCATACCACTGGGCTAGCAGATGTTCCATGGGGTCAGCAGGAGGCCTGAGAGCCTCAGAGACAGCCAAAGGCATTCCATCCTTTCCTGCTTCTTTATGGCCAGCATCACACTCACCGGCCCTGCACAAGAGTCCCTGGCGGCAGCCACACACTGGTGACTCTGACTATGGCAGGACCTGAGACCAGACTCTTCTGAAGTGCACTCAGGGATGTTCCAATTACACAGAAGCATCTACAGTCTCCAGAACAGCTTTCTTCCTTCCCTCCTGGTCTACTGGGGTGCTGCAAGAATATTTCCTGAGACCACTGAACAGATTTTATCTGCCTACAGAAAATAAAAGTTCAAAGACCACACGGTACTGTAACAGCCATGGCATGAGTCACTTAAAATGCAACAGCGGCTAAATAATTATCATTTTACTCCATTAGTCCACATTCAGAAAACAGAATTACCAGCACTCAGTGACTTCCAGCCATTATTTTAAAGCTTTTTTAAATGTGGTAATGGGGAAAATTCATTAAGTGTTTCTAAAGCAGCTTGCTTCTGAAGGACTTATTCATCAACTGTTCATTTATCCTTGTATTAACATTTGAAAGTCAGCTTTTAAGGAATTCTTGCGTATTTCCACTCAGCACTTTAAAATATGAATTGTTAATGACTAAATGTTGCTTAGAAGAGAGAAACATTTTGAGTAGTCATTCAAGAAAAATGCCTGTATCAAAATAGAAAGCACACTCCCTTTTTCATGGAAAAATGGAAAAAAGTGTGGACTTTTTAATGACTGGGATAAGTTCAAGCACAAGTGGGTGTCAGGGTTTGGGATACTTTTTTTAGAATTTTTCCCCATTCTTGTTGATAATGGATGGGTAATTAGTTGCTGGGAGTCATAATGGGTGGGTGATTAGTTGCTAGGAAGTGATAATGAGTGGTGATTAAGAAAAACAAAGAGTTGGGTCTGAGATGGGTGTGGCTAGCTAGCCCTTATCTAAGATTCCCTGGTATCTGAGTTTTCCCCTCAGAGGGGGGCGGAGATACTGGGGGAATGGGACTAGTTAAAAGGGGCTAAGCACAGCCGGGAAACACTTCTTCACTTCTGGACATCCAGAGGAGGGGGAGAGAGGCTGCTGGAGCTCCAGGAAGAATCTTCCTCCACCTTGGGCTTCTGTCCTTGGATTGCCAACAGAGCGGGAAGAGACTGTCCGTGAGTTTGTCTGTTCTTATTTGTTGTGGTTACCATTGTTGTTGGGGTTTTTTTTGTCTGTCCCAATATATATATATAGATATATTAGTAAAGGACTGTTATTCCTCTTTTCTCATACCATTGCCTGAAAGCCTCTTGATTTCAAAAATTTTACCAATTCAGAGGGAAGGGTGTTGCATTTTCCTGTTCTGAAGGGGGGCTTCTGCCTTCTTCAGCAAATACCTGTCTTTGAAACCAAGACAGTGGGCATGGCAAGCAGATCTCTGTCCATGTGATTATTCTCAAAACAGCAGAATGATGAGAGTTTCAGATCTCTGTAGCCAAGCCTTAAGAACTATACCATGTTATTGCTACTTTGAAAAGCATTCTTCCACTAGTCTGCTACATGTTAAGAGTGTCTCAGTGATGACCAGCCCACAGGAGACTGACAAACTGGTCCTCCAGGTGCACGCATGGACATGGGAAATGGAATAGAGGTCAGTGGGACAGGAGGGTCTGAGGCTGCCTGCACTGCATTACTTCCTACTGCTCCTCCCAGGCCAGGAAACCGTGATGATGGCATTGCAGCTCCTCTCCGCAACTGCCCTGTTAGAGGCAGGTGCCAACTGTTCCGGAAGCACTTTGGAGCATGCTCGATGCCCAAGTGTTCTAAAGCACACAGACTGTGCTTTTTGCTCTTCTCTCTGGTGAATATCCCTGATAAACCCCTGAACTGTCTGGAAATGCCCATAGATGAGAATGCATTAGGGTGATAGCAGTTTACCAGGCTGCACAAGTGTGCCAGAGACACACTCCCTGCCACATGGAGAAGATGGAAGAACAAATACTGCAGCACTAAATTTTAAGTCAATTTTAAGAGATTTTCTTGACCATTTTTTTCTTAAAAAGGGCCAAAAGGAGACGATAACTAGTAATTATGTACTACAAGAATGAATGCAAAGAAACATTCACAGGTCCAAGTGACAAGGTTGATGTTCTCCAGAGGAGCTGGAGGACACACGCTAGCTTAGGAAAACAAAATATTTTTATACTCTTTCAAAACTATCATAAGTAATTGCAAGATAATTTTTGTTGCATGTTCTGTAAAGTCCCAAGTCAAAGAACTAGCTTAAAACTGTGTGCTTTAAAAAGGCATTATCAGAGAAACTCAGACATTATACAGCGCCAGAACACTCATGGGGACAGAGGCTGAAGAGAAAGTCTCCACTGGTGCCTATTTGGTACCCTGTTCAAGCCACTGCTTCAGTCCTGCTCTTCCCTGCTGATGCAAGAAGCACATAATGGCAGTCTACACCCCAAAACAGTGACTGTCAAATATCTCTACTGCCCCCAAAGCCCAGAATCCTGTTAAATAGGACAGCCACAGGAAAACTTGCAGAAGGATCAGAGTCCATTTGCTCCTACAGCAAACAGAAAACAGCCTGGCAGAAACTACGGCATCTCCGGGAAGGTGACAGAATGGCCTTTCCTTTCATTTGAAACCCTCCCAAAAAAATGAGTAATAAGCATTTGCTGCTCACTCATCCCTCTCTCAGAGTAAAAAGCAGTTCTTGTTGCCTTGCTGGTAACCCGATGCTACCTGTGCTAGACAGCGCCAATAATTCTTTCTGATATGAGATCATGGGAAAAGTACAGTTACTTGAAGAACAAGGAAAAAAAATGTCACAGGATTCAAACAAATTCAGTGTGATCCTCACTAGATATTAAGCTGCTAATATTATTCTAAATGCTGTACATGCACAGAGGCACTGAGAAGTTGTAAACAGCATTGAAATTCCACCTTCACAGTGAAACATGCTGCCACTTTAAAAGGTCCACTTATTCTGCACTTCACGTCACAAAAATTTCTGGTTTTTTCTTAATGACAAATATACACAGGCAATTTTTCCTTCACTTAATCTATACACTGCACTCCTTTTAATTAAGCAGTGCGTGGAATGAGGAATACTGGCAGTTTTATGAATCTAGAAATCAAGAAAAACTGTATTGGCCAAGCAGACAAGAAGATATTACTCAGCAGTGTATTTTGGCCAGTTGATGTTTGAGGGGACAATTCTGAATCAGTGTCACAACGTTCAGTCTTCACTTCCTTTCTCTGAAGGAGACATCTGACAGGGAGATAGGGATGAAGGGTGGGTGCCATTCCCAGAGCTTGAACCATGCTCCTCTGATGATGGACTCTGATGTGTCTCGCTTTTAACAGCCTTTATTCTCTGCTTGTTATCTTTCATCAACCTGTCCTTGAGCAGATGAAGGGAAGGAACAATGACTCTTCCTCTTCAGCACGGGACATGCAAACATATTAAACATCTACTGCATTTCTTTTCAGCAAGAAAGCTACAATGACTGATTTAATTGACTTTTTTTCTTCCTCTTTTATTTCAGTCAAAACATTCAAAGTTTCTATTGTAAAAGTGATAGAGGAATCTTTCCTCTTGTTTCTACACTGAGGAGATGTCGGCTCACAACTTAAACTTGCTTTTTCAGATTTTCTGACTCATTTAAATGCTGGTTTTATTCTACAAGCCAACACGTCTCTAGCTGGGTTGATATACACTATTGCACTATTGCATTCCTGTAAGTTGAATGGAAATAATTCAACTACTTTTCATAAAATACAGAATTTGCACTTTTAAAAAAGCACTTTCACTTGAAGCACACTGCAACTCAGTAAGTGCAGTAATAAACCTAAATGAGTTTTTCTTCATTCATGGTAGTATCAGATCTATTCTCTCTGTTCCTATTGCACCAAAGTTATTAACCAAAATCTCACAATAAAACATCTAGGAGGAATTTTGACTCAGCTGCTCCAAAGGTCTGGGTTGCAATGTGGATCCTTGTTTGTGAACTGCTGCTGTCATTTATACCACAATAGAAAGTTCCGATTATTTTCTACTACCCTGCTTTGTCTGTTGCAGTGCAGAATCCCCATGGCTTTTCCGACACATGAATTAATATTACCAATAGCTTTTGACTTGATGCAGCACCTAAAGAAGCTGTTAATTATAGGCCATTTTCAGCCTCTTTCAGCAGATATAGAAGTTGCGTTCTCTGGTGATATTCTTCATAGTACCAGTTCTTCATTCTTTCTGCAAAATACACATCTTAAAATTAATTGCTCCATTATGAAGGATTGGAGAAGCAAGGTAAAATAATAAAACCCTTATCCCAGTCCCAATAATTGTAACAGGCTTAAACTCAGCAGGAGGAACACAGATAACCTTTGTGCAACTGAACACTGAGAGTAAGATATTTGGAAGAGTGACTGTTGTGAGAACGTGCCCTGTTTTGTGGTGGAAGTGATACCAATTTGGATCAGCCTACACTTTTCTTTATCTGATGCCACGGTGTGGTCGGTAGGGGCACCAGGCATCCGTCTGCGGTTCCAGGGGCTGCTGGGCTGCTCCGAAGGCACGGGAGGGCTGGCGAGGTTCCAGTAGGGGTTCACCTATTCCACCGATGGTACAGGTGCGCCGAAGAAGGAGAGACAAGCGGAGGGGCTTTCCCAGATGGTTTATTCGATACCGGGATTGTACCGGGGAAGCACTGGCACAGTGTGTTACAGTTACATAAATACAGACACGAGGGGGCAGGGGGAGGGTACAACATCCAATAGGGAGGAAGAGCTAGGTTTGAATTTGGCAGGCTTTGTGTAGGATTACGCAATACAGAGCTCTCCAAGGCGGGGGGAAACCGATACCGAGTGAGGGGAAGGGGGCAGCAGTGCCTGGCCATGAGAAAAACAGAAATCTGACCAACAGCACACTGCAACATATCCTCCGTTTTTATTTATTAAAAAGAGCTGACGGCGTTTTCGTCTCTTCCACGTGTTGAACTGGACAGCTGCTTGGACGAGTTCTTCCCTCTTTGCCCAGTCTAGCTGTGAGGTTAAGTCCAGTAAACTGTCCTTGTGCGATGGAGTGGCAGCTTCATTCGTGTCAGCACATGGAGGTTTCATGCGTTTCTTCCTTGGTTTCTTGTGGTTTTCATTTGGGAGCCCGGCTGGTAGCTGCAGCAGCATCCCTGCCCTGAGGGGCCTGAGCCTAGAATGAAAGGCTTGGGCACCGAGGTTACTGCTGGGGCTTCCCTGCACCCCTTTGCCCAGTGTCCCAGCTTCCCACACCGGAAGCAGGGGCACTGGGGTGGGGATTTCTCTGGATAGGACTGGGGTAGAGGGGACAGAGAGAGGGTTCAGGAGAGAGTTCAGCCTGGAGTGATCAGTTCCGGGCTGAAAAGGGTAAGAATCAGTCAGGGAAACTGGAGAGAAGGTAGCAACTCCGCGCCCTTTGGCGGTTTGCGCTCCGTGAGCTGATCCTATCAGTGGGGTGAGGGATAGGAGAGGTAGAACTGGGGATGGGGACCTCATGCCGAGCTTGGGAAGGGTTAATTCCCATAGCTCTGTCTCTTTCCCTGCCGGAGTGAAAAAAGGCAAAACAAAACAAAAACTCTGGGCATCTTTCCCCCCTGCGGACCTGCCCTCCAAAGCAGAAGTCCACAAGCTGCCCACACCCCATGCCAGGCGCTCCAGGGGTTGAACTTGTCCAACTTGTCCAACTATCACCAGTCACAGAAATAGCCCAGAAAAATAAAAAGTTCCAGCGGGGTCCTTCTTCTGTTTGGAGCAGCTTCCAAGAGACTGCAGGCATTCCCGGTGAGGGGGCGGAGCCACGCGTTTTTGCTTCCTCACTCTGGAAAGATAATCTTTATTGTCAGGCCAGTGCTGTACAGTCAATAAAGCATGCCAGATTGTAAGAGCTGAGCCAGATAACCTCTGCAGGGACAGAAAGGAGAACAATATTTTTCTCTCTAACTTGTACAGTTCCTATAACTACTCTGAGGCTAAAGCAAATGCTTTATAAAGTGTGAGATAATATGAAATTATTATTCTCAGCAGTTAACTGACATGACAATCACAGAGGATGCTATGTCCTTTCATTATCCATTAATATGCTTTTTTGTGTATTCATGGCCTCTGTGGCCATGTTGAGATGTAATTTGTTTAAAAACACACCAAAGTTAAACCAAAATAGAGATATTAATGCTTGACAATGTAATTTGAAACTTAGAAAATTATAAAAATAGTGGTTTTTTTCCTACCTAGAGAAATTAACAGGATCGTGCACAAGATAACTCAGAGCAGCTTTATGCTCTCAGTTGTTCACTAGAATAAATATAATGAAGGAACCGGACTTGAAAGGTCAAGGTGAGCATTCACATCCAGGAAACTACAATTCAGGTAGAAGAGCTGTAAAACCTCCAAATAAAGGCCCATCTTGGCCAGAATGATGTGATGTAACCTCTTTGCTGTTGCAGAAGCAAACCTGTTCCTGAAGCTGGAGAGGCAGGCCCTGCCAGAGATGGCAATGGCTGAACAGCCACTTTTCCCATTGGCTGTTCAGCAATGGTCATGTTCCTGAGTGAAAGGAGCTGAGAGCCTGTGAATGTACGACCAAGCCAGCCCTTGTGTTTGTTCCATTCAGCTGAATTGCATTCTGTTGTGATGGCCTAAGCAGTGGCACTAAACTCTTTCACACTGAATTTCAGCCATGAGAAAAAAATTTAAATCTCAAACATTTCCTTCCCATTGACTTTTAACATTACAAGAACTCAGCAAGAGAGTTTTTGCTTTGTCAGCTAGATATAGGGTCTTTTAAATGAACAATTTATCCTTACTCCAATATTTGCCATATCATATTGGACATCCACAAATAGGGATACATTTGAAGCCTGAAAAAAAAGCTCCTCATTGCTTGCTTGTACATCTAAAATTACCCATTCACTTCTTGATAGCTGAGAGCACTCAAGCATGTCAGTTTTATGACTTTCTCTGCAGCTTTATATGCTTTGGTTCTCCCAGAAACAGCACACACATGCTAATTAGCACAAAACTGGTCTGTAATAAGCACTGAGCAGTCAAGTAGTGTATATTTAAAAAAAAAAAACATCTTTTCCTTTTTGAAATTTCTCAAGCCTCAGGATATTCCAGGTTTTCTTTCCAGTTAAGGTGTGTCAAGGGCACAGTAGGGGCACCCTATCTCTCCCTCATCTTCTGACAAAGGGATGATAAAGCATCACTCTACGAATGAGAAAAAGAGAGTTCTGTCAAATTGACTTTAATTTTGTTTTAACTATGATAAAATTTCAGTTGGTATTTTCCTCTGAGAGCACTGTAAGAGTCATCCTTGACAAGCTGTTCATACAAAAAGAATTGCCATCATCTTAGTAAATTCATTATAATTTTGATGCATTAAATTCAGGCTGTTCCTGTAAGGCAAAACTTGTAGTTGAAACTAGGTTCTGGCAAAACCAGCAAGTTCTGATGGCAGCTTAAACAAATGGAGCATTAGCACATCCAGGTGGTAGGTCAACTTAAGACTGGGTTTGTAACTTGAGTCTTGAAATATATACAAAAGCTAGTTTTCCTTTCCTTTTTTTCCTCAGGTACACATCTAACTCTAAAACTTGTACCCAAGCTGCAGCTCTCTTCAGCAGTTTTTCAGCTATAATGTTTGGGCAGATTAGCACTGAGTTTTATTACATTTAGACCCTCAGCAAGCACACAGAGCCCAGTTTCCATAAGCATGAGAATAATATAATTTTTAAACTGCGTCATCTTCACAAACTTCACAAGTTTTGTTTCAGTTTCATTCTGAAGCTCTCTTTCAGAGACAGAAGTTGAAGTTGCTCCCTGTATTGTACTTGGCAGGAGAAACCACACAGCAAATGAAACTCTCGACTTAGGTGAAGTTCAGAAAAACAAGGTGGATCAGACACATCCTATCAGATCAGAAAACTCTGTTGATTTGCCACAGAAGCCAAGACATCGTGTACTTTTGCTGAGAACATTGTAAAGGAATACCAGTGACAGTTTTGGGCTCAAAGAGCCTGAGTCAGCATAAGAGTGATGAATTTAGATCCTGCTGAGTGAAGGAATCCCTCTGCAGGGGAACAGCTGTGAACAAACAGTGCTGAACCAATCAGGAAGTTCCAAAGAAAAACAGGAGGCTGATGGGCATATTGTATGCTTGGAGCATCACGGATGAAGCCACTGGGGAGCACAGGCTTGTTGAGTTTCAGCAAACAGTGCAAAATAGCAAGGAGAGCTGTATGAGTTAGAAAATCAGAATCAAATTCAACTCACCAAACGAGTCCTTTTTGGGATGAGACCTTCTCTCTCAAGGTCTCCTTGACCGAGAAGGAATAAAGTCCTTCAAGATAATTGGGAAGCTAACTATGAAACTGTAATGGAAAGGGGCAAAACCTGCTCAGGACCCTAGGAGTAGGCAGTGAGAAGTCTGTCCACAGCCATGTCTCTATAGTTTTCCCTCACACCTGAGTTCAATACTTGCTGCTCTGCTTTTTTTCCCTTAAGAAGACCGTAACCAACACACACCACCAGTACAGTGTGACAATAGATGTTGTACTATCCTTGGACAAAACATACTCCTCAGTGAGACAATAAAGGCATCCAGGAACTTTATTTGGTCTGGAGCTGGTGTGAGCTGTGGGCACCTAAGAGAAAAGCTCTGCTCTGAAGGCTTGTGGACCAGGGTAAAGGCTGAAACTAAAAGCAAACAAGTAAAACCTTCTGCAAGACTGAAAATATGAAAGTGGTTACAAGTGAGATAAAACAAGCTTCAGCCAGACATCCAGATTCTGCTGTCTCTCATAGCACTGGCTGAGAAGAACACTTGCAAGGGTGTGTTTTGATCAGTGTTTGTGCTCACACTGGACTTAACAGCTTTCCTTTTGCCTCTACTGCTGCCTGGAGCAGAAGGCAAGCCTCCATCTCCAGTCATTTCTGCTCAGTTACTGCAGTATGGACAGATAATTTAAAACATTTATCACTTCCTTTTCAATGTTCAGCACCAAGTACAGAGATTTATAGGAACTATCAGATTTTTGGGGCCTTTTTTTTTGTTTCTATCCACACGTTTGTATTTGTATTTGTATATTTCAGTTTTATATTTTGACTTTAGTAGAATCCGATCCCTACGGGCATCTGGTACAGCAGCATTTATTTCAGTACTTGCAGCATGAAGAGCGGATCTGCCAAAACCACCTCAAAAGAGCTTGTGAGCTCCTGAAGCTGCTATTAGCTTACACAGACATCTCCAGGGAAAACTGCTGGGCAGTTACCTTTCCCAGCTTATCTCACAATTATGGTGCAAGTTGTGGTTCATTAGAATCACATAGAGTTGGTTCTAGATTACTAGTTTTCCTCCCTTTGGTCAGCCTTTCCAGAATGGAAACCCCAGTTCTACAGCATCAGAGAATACTACTATTAGAATCAGGGTCTTGTTGGATATTTTGTTTGGTTTAGGGTCAAATTGTAAAACAGCACCTGCCCATTAAAAAAAAAAAAATAAATTCAGTAGTCATGCCAAATTAGATTAGAAATATAAATTAAAAATGTACCTATCCTCTCTTCTTATACTCCAGACCTGAAAAGAAAGTCAGTGTGTTGTTGCCCAAACACCTTAATTTTACCACTTAAGAAGTGAATGCACTTATTCTGAGGAAAGCAATCGCTGCTGACACACCCACCTGCACACCAGAATCCAAAACCTGGTTTGATGAGGTCTCTCATGTTAAGAGACACCATTCCATCACAGCTGACTGCCAAAAGCCTGAGAGAAGGGAAATCATTAGCAAGGTAGAAAGACAATACCAAACTACGCTACGAAATCTGCTTTTTCAGCCACGTAACTCAGCTGGTGGGGCCCGGGGTTTACTGCACTCCTTGCAGCAGTACCCAGACCGGACCACCAGCAAACACCTGGCTGCAGGAGCATTGCCTGGAGGCCACCCACCTGCACAAACTTTGACAGCATTTACACTATAAAAATGAAGCTTAGAAATAGCTTGTAAAGGACTGAAACAGAACTGTGAAGCAGGCCAGTCCTAACAGAAAGCTTCAGTACCTTGTCAAGAAAACTAAAATTCATAAAATCCATTTCAACTCCATTGTTCAAAGACGCGCAATTTTATCGGTGAAAAAATCTTGCCGGTTTTCCCCTCCCACTTTGTTTGGCGTTTGTTAATGAGGTTACAGCGCCATCTCCTGGAAGAAAACAACTTGTTGCAACTGCTCCTAAAATTTTTCATTTCACGGTGCCCACAGAACCAGCTTATACAGTAGATTCTGCCATGACAATGCAGTAAGGTGAAGTAACTGGATGGACAAAAAAAAAAGTCCTGACTCTTTTTTTTTTTTTTTAGTAGATATACTGCAATAATGAGCATTGGGAAAGAACGGAGAGGTTGATTTTAGCCTATACTCCACTTTTAAGAGGCAACATGAGATTTATTATTATAGAACCAGAACTCAGAGAGCACAAGCCTGCTCAAACAGGTCTGGCCATACACTGATTCAAATAGAAATTTAAAGACTTGTAGTCCAAGAGGTACATATACCTTTTGGTCAGAGGATACAAAACCTGAGGTCCAAAAGGCTAATAACACCCCATGATGAAATCAAAATACCACCAACAATTTTTTTTAGATTTGCGTTTCACTCCTTTACAAAAACACTGAGAAAACTATTAATAATGAAACTACTTTCACATTGAAAGGGCCATTATCAGTTAATTTTAGCTTTTTTAAAAAATAAAATATTACTATGTGATTTAACACCTAGCATTGGAAAAATATCAAAGAATTGTCCTTTTAATCAGATGATTGATATAACTTCTATAAATGCAATTCTGATCATCTGGGGGAACAGTAACTTCAAGAAATTAAAACACTGAAAGATGGAAAACCCAGAAAGACTCACCCATTCTCAGATATATGTGTATACATACACACAGATAGTGGAGATTTTAAAGTGTTAAATTAGACAGCCACTTGAAAGAATTGAACACATTAATCAAGAACTACTAGCAAGCAGGTATTTTAAACGTGCAGCTATATGTGATATTAATTGTCCTAGGCACTTTGCTATATTCGTGGAGCATTCTGAAAACTTTGTTATAGGGCATAAAGTATTTACTTTATCATCCCGGGGTTACTACTGGCATTCTCAAGAAGACATAATAGTTGTTTCCAAGAGCAGTAAAGTTATTATTACCCCATTGAGTGGGACTGTACCCAGGGTGCTCGTTACCACATCCAACTCTACAAGTGAGAGAAGAAACAAAAAATACTTCATTTATTTAAACCACTTTTCTTTCATTAAAAGGCTTCCGGGCTGGATATTTAAGGCTCTTTATGAAAAAATGCAAAAAGGAAAAATTATAGAAATTTTTATGACCTAAGCAATGTAATATAACAGTCTGGTGCATCATGGCTCCCTGCAGAAAAATCCCAGTGCACTAAAATTTTATTCATAAAGCCCTGTCAAAAGGGTACAGGAACATCCTGTATGCAACACAGCATCTTGCTTTTGAGCACAAAAGCAACCTTCAGCACTGTGCCGTATTCATCAACATAGGGTAAGTGTATTTACTGGTACAGCCAGGCAGAAACAGTTGGATCTTCCTTTGGCAAAGGCCACTGATGAGCTGTGCAGACAGACTTCACAGTGAATAACCTCTTCTTCAGCCACACGATCAAGCAGCTCTAAGGACAGATTTATCAAACCAGCTTCTGATGTTGTTCTCCGATACTGTGCTTTTAATAAACCTATTTCCACTACTTTGTCAAAGAAATAGCTGGTCTTCAAAATGGGAGTGCATTACCTATGACATCTTTGTAGTCACACATACTATTCTGCATGCAGACCTCAGACATTTCCTAGGGCCTTCTCTGTTTCTCTAACATCTGCTCTTGTCAGAAATGAATGCTTTTATTGCTATAGGCTGAAATGTAAACAAAACTACAGAAAAGTATGCAGGATTTAAACAAGGCAAGCAAGACTGGGTTTTGTAGTGACATAAAGCAAACAAACATTGACAATAAGAGACATCATCTGTTTACAATCCTAAAGTGCATGCATTGGAACATTTCACTTGTAAACAAACACTACAGAAGCTCAAAAACAACATTGTGACATTTAAGGCTAACTCTGCAAATAAATATTTAAATCTTGCATTATATTTTTTGCCTTTTCAAAGCACTATCCAGGGAGATTGCTCCTTGATGTGTTCCAAGTATGAGCTGTACTTTTACAATTCTGGCAGGACACTTCCTGAAAAGAGAGAAGTGATCTCCTTCAAAGCTAACTGAAACATGTTGCTAAGTAAGTCTGCAAATAAATGTATTTTTTATTTTTAAAAAGCAGCATAAGCATTCTTGATTTCAAATCATATTTATTCACTAGATCATGTTAAAACTCAAATAAAGGAGATGAACATAGATTAAATGTTCTTCCACTTTCTCCTTACCACTTCTGAAGGCAGGAGGTAGGAAAAAATCTGACTTGATTCCCACAGAATCTTTCAGCTGATCCTAGAAACTGCGCATTATGGTTGTCTGCTTTACTTCACTAGATACCATAACAGCATTTTAAGGTTCCTTCTTGGAAATAAATTTAATTTATTGGAATTATTAAAAATATCAAATCCTAGTTCCAGCTACTAATTGCTGCCAGAGGAATTTTTTAAAACTGTATAGAGGTGAATTCTCCAAAAGAAGATCCATGAAGCTAATTTTTAGGACAAACCTTCTCTTGAAATACAAGTGTGCACTTACTAAAATTACAATTAAAAATACATGCAAAAAGTAGAGTATTGCATCCTGACAGCAAACTGTGTAGACCTCCAAATGAGCATAACAGCTACCTGAAGGAAACAAAGCTTCTGTACTTCCACTTAATGACCCATTGCAATATGAACTGAATGATGACCAGATACAACGGATCTTTTCTGCACCACATCATCCCCATTTCACAACAGCATATTCTGCTCAGCATTCACACTACACACAACTGTGGGCCCTCACTGCACATGGGCTCTGAAGCACACTGTGCAATAGCCTCCAAGTTCCCTTCTTCCTGCAGTAGAGAATGTACCTTTCCTATATGATGTAGCCAAAAGCATACGAAATGACATCCACATTGCAATGGCAGCCTCTGGGGGTTCTTTCAAACAGGTCTGATTCTCTTCAGTAATTCCAGTGAGTTTCAACGAGACACATGTTCTCTCAGCTGGGAGGTCTGATCCCACAGACATGCAGGATATTACCCAGTCATATTAGAATTTGTTTGTTCCTGGTATGCACTTCAGGACAGCAAAGAAAGAACACTTTGACCAAAGAATGCTCATATTCTGCAGTGTTCTTCTTGACCTCCATCTATAGAAGTACCTACACTGCCAATGGACCCTTTACTTTCCCACCCTTCCACATGTTGACATATGACAAGAAAACCCCAGCCTGTTGCCAAACTGTTTCTGCACTCTTTCCAAACCCTTATCAAAGACAACTTGGCTAACGTGTCAAATATTGCGCTGATAGCTAAGCTATGCAGTCTTAGAGCAATAAATGCCTAGTGACACCAGCACTAAGAAAAAAAAACCCAGACCAACAAATATTGAATATTTTCCTAAACAGCACTAGAATGCAGATTCACCTCTGTATGTGATAGCCTGCCTTTGTAGTCCTTTTAGCTTTAAGTTTCCTGAACCAGCCATGTTCAGCCATCTAAGAGACCTGAAATAAGTAATTCATAGACAATCAGAAATTTTTACTATTTCAGAAAATTGCTTATCCTTACATGGCCCTTGATGAATCCAGCTGTTTCAACTTGAATACATGTGTTCCCATTAAAAACGTATTTTCTCCATGTGCAAATAACCTCTCCATTTTTCTTGTAACCATAGAATGACTGGATGCACAAGGCAGAAAGCCGCTCAAATTCATATTCAGAAATCAAATACCACCACCACTACAAAATTACACAACTGTGGGATTTTTTTCTCTTATTTTAAAGAGTTTGCAGTAAAGAACTGGAAAAGTAATTTGTCATCTTCCTAGAAAATGACCTACAACTAAGGTAAGGTCACTGTCAGAACGGTGTATAATCTTCCACATCACACAATTTTTTGATCTTTCATATTGGCTACCTGGAGATACAAATATTCTACCATTTTATTAGAGCTGAACTCAACCCCCTTTACATGCCCAAACTGGTGCTAAATGAAAAAGCAGCACAGTTTAGTATCTCACTTTGGCTGCCCCCTGCCAAGGTATTAAAATCAAACACCGCTGCATCTTCTGTTCCACACTTCAAATTTGATGATGAGATGGTTTTTGCAAAGAAGTCACATTTCAAACCAGTCATGGATTTTCAACCTACAGTGTTAAGAGAAACAAGAACTTCATACAACTCAGTAACTTTAGTTTAATATATTCCTCTTAAAAAAGATTCATTTCATCATCTCCATATTTGGAAAATATTATGATAATGTTGTTTGACTTTGAAAAGGAATTGATGATGGGAAATCCAAATTCTTTTTTTACCCTTCTGTCAAACGTGGCTGACACTTCAAAGTTGCCAGCTACGGAGGGAAGAGAATCCAAGTAGCTCCTCCCTTACATTCCATCAGTAGGCAGAATTTAGCCGTTACAATTCAAAACACCTCCTTACTGGCACGATGGGCTAGAGCTTTAGATCACTTGCTACAGTGTGAGCATTTTGAAATTGAGGGGCAAGAGAAAAAATTTATATGAAGCCACATCCCACAGAATTCCATGGAACACACCATTTTATTTTGTCCCTAGGCATTTTCACTGCAGAGGGGAGTGCTGGAGCTATGAATGCCCTCAAAAACAGCATTCACTTGCACATAAGGATGGCACCTCTGCATGACATCCCTCTATAAAACCGATACCACATGCAATTAAATGAAAGCATTGTCTTGCACAGTGGGAATGTCGTAGATACGGGAAACAAGCCTGAGCCTTCTAGCAAACCCTTAGTAAGGACTGAAGAAAAGAGTCTTCCAGAAGACTTGACATTATAACACCAGGAATCCCCAGGAAGGGTGGCATCCAAAATAACAGTAATCAGATTACTAGGAGTCCAATACTTGTTTGGTTGAAGAGAAGAAAGGCTGGATGTTGAATGGAAACTACAGTCATATAGAACTGGGGGTTTTTAATCTATTAATAAAAGAGCAGTGGAAAAGAGTGAATTGCAGACTTCTACATGAATATCTTTACTGCACTGAACCAAGTGACACAGCTTACTTCCTAAAGTCTTCAGCAGCTTTATTAAACTGACCCATAATTGTCAGGTGGGAGAAATCCACCTAAGGGAAATAATTTCTGCAGAATAAAAGAAAAAAAAATAACAAAAATATAACAAAAACAAATATAAACTCCTTCAGAATAAAAGTATTTTCAAAATTACTACACACTTATCAAAATGCTCTTTTTAAGAAGAAGGGAATAGCAATTACCCCTTTAAGTTCTGGGATCACAGATCACCGCTTGCTAATTACTTTTTTCTGACCCTTTTGTATTTCCCATTTTTTTAAATATGATCAAAAGCAGAAGAGAGAATTATTTTAAATTAAAATATTCTCACTTTGTTTTTGTCTCTGTCTCAGCACTACATTTTAGTTCACATCTGTCTTCCAGCCACTGTTCATACTGTTCTCAGATACACGCTTTTATTTCTTCTGTAGTTCAGTTTTAGGTTCTAAATCACAACACACAGATGAACATCAGCAGAAACTCTTTCTTTGTTTTGCGGGATAGATGTCCTTTCTGAAGGATGTCTTCTCCTCATCTAATATTATGTGGAAATATTAAAGCCTCATGGGGTGGAAACAAATGTAAAGAAGTCTAACTCAATACCAAGACAAAACTGCCTAATTCTTACAAAAGCCTCATTTGCAGAAAGCGTCCCTGTTTCACCAACACTGCTCATGGAAGATTAATTTACTTCATTGTTCTTAAGAACTCCTTCTCCAAACTCAGATACAATGAAAAATTTTAAATGGATACTGATGAAAGAGGTGGATTTTAGTGTGAGTTATAAATATACCAAAGAGCTCTTCTAGAGCAGGGAGCAACGCTTGCTGCCAGAATATCTCCCTGCTCATGCTCAGTAGTGCAGCACTCAAATCTTCCCATCTCATAGCAAGGAAGAATCAAGGAGGGGGGCAAAAAAACCATAATAAACTGACTAGTATTTTTCATTTTTTCAGAATTAATTTTAAGAACACCAACACATTTTATCTGAAGTTTAGAGCAACACAGAAATAAAACCCAGAGGCTGCAGGTTTAACTGTTTGGTATTTGGCAGAAACAAGTGTTGTTTCAGTCAGAATGATCAGGATCCACAAAATAAAAACAACCCCCCCACACACTTCCAAGGCCACATGTTACTTTGCTTTTAAAGGCGGAGGCAAGGGAGGGGAAGTACCAGTAAATATGGGAACAGTTGCTAAATCCCTCTAAGTCCACCAGTGCTGGGTGAACTTGTTCCGAGCCTCATTATTGAGAACATCCATTAAGGCAAATACAATAGGAGCAGATATGGATTTTTAATTCATATCGTTGAGTTGATGAAACTTTAAAATACTCCTTCATCTGAGGGAAGCAATGCTGTCTACATGCCTATGTACTGCTTTGTACACCTCATAAAAATACAACTGGAAGTAGTACAGCTCTCTTTATTTTGTCAACTGCTATACTAGATGCCATACTTTGAAGGAAAATTATATAAAAAATAAATTTACATGATTGAAGTGCAGCATTCTTGAAGTACTGGTAGTTTTCAATTTATAGTTTTAGGAAAAAAACTCTCTTGTAAGGATGGCAAGTTCTTTCACTGAAAAACAGACCACAAAGTACTTTTGAGATACAAAAATATTTTAAGCCAAGAATCTACTATGCAAGGACTGGCCAACCATTTCTATATTATGCACAAGCTTGTTAATTGGTCTCAATTGCCTGTGTGCACAGTGATGAAAAATACTATAGAAAGTTCTAATTTTACCAAACATCTTAAGAGCAGCCTTTCAGAATTCTGGTTTTGTTTTAGTAAGAGAAATTTTGTATTTTAGTTTCAAATATTTAGCATTTAAAAAACAGCTACAGGTATTCCTGACACCTTCCTTAACAGAATTACATTAATGTAACTGGTCTAAAAGCATAAACACACCAGATTTATACAAATACTTGGATATACAGAGGGAAAGCCAAAAAAACCTTTCAAGCTAGAGATCCCGTGAAAGTGAGTGGAATTTCAACACCTAACATGGTTATATTTTGTAACACTAATAGACTATTTCAGTAATTATGGTGCAGTTACAATCTTTATGAGTTTGTTTTCCTGCATCACCAAAATAACTAACTGCTACTTGGAGACAACCACAGCCAGAACTTCTGCAATTTCCAGGGAAGACTTAAGTCTTCTTAAGCAGTTCCCAACTGCTTTGTCAGTGGTCAAAGTGAAGATTACTCTTTTGCAAGAAAGCATTCGCTGTCTAATATAGCTCAACCTTCTCTTCTGCCCTCAAGCTTGTTCCACTGTAAGGTAAAAAAGGTGAAGATGATCTGCCTCCATCACATCAGGTGTTATGTTATGGTAACACACACAAATCTCTCAACTATGAATATTCTGTTCACTTACCATTGTCACCTACTCCCTTTTCCTGTTTTAGCCTCACATTTCATGTTTATCATACCATTCTCACATCTAACTTTACATCTATAGAACATTTCAATATACTCTGAAAACTTAACACAAAAAGTTCAAAGATTAGTCTGAAAACTAATTAGCATGACAGATTCTTAATTAAGAGAGACGCCTGTATATTGCTGCAATTGAAGCAGGTGAGTTATACAGTAAGGTAACATATACCTAATTCACAGTGCTTTTTCTACCATATAGTTTCTCTCTAGTCATCCCACTCCTTTTCATGACATTTAGATATGTTGGTATGTTTAATCTCATTTATTTCTACTTCTAGAAGACAATTGTTACATTAGTATGAAGACTTTGGAGACAGAAAAAGCTACATTTTCAAAAATTTCTACAGCATTAAAATTGTTACTACTGAATGAGTTCATGGACTTTGTTCAGGTCCTTCTATTAAAGTAAAATGTACCAATATCTCCTCTGCTTTTCCCAAGCTGCAAGCATGTAAGGTGAAGATTTTGCCCCCAAGCCCCAATGCTCACAGGAAACTGTCTCTGAGGTCATAAAAATAAATGCTTGTTTAGTCCTGCAGGAGCTTATGCCACGTACCCATGTAACAGGCTTCCAAAATACCCAACTAGCTAAGAAATACCAGTTAACTAAAAAAATTCAAATTTATATCTGACTTGGAAAAAAAAAACAACAACAAAGCAGTTGTATTAAACAAGTAACGAGGCAGTGGTCCCCCATCTTTTCACTATTAAATTCCCAAATCCAGTTCATTGTGGGACTGCCAGCTATCCGCTTCTGGTCCATTTCTAAATTACCTCAGCAGATCCACAGAAGAATATTTTCTTCCGTTTGCTCTCTATCTCTCTGCCATCTTTTGGCCATTCCCTGTCTCCTGTCCCACCAGAATACTGTATGACACTTGCAGCCTAATGGTGGTCCCATGTGCCAGAACAAAACAATGGTGTGGCAACACTTGTCTAGGTAACACCATATGTTAGTGCCTTAACAAAAGTTGTCAGATGAAGAACAGGAGATAAAATCTACTGAAGAAACAATCTTCATACTTTTATAACAAAAGCAAGTTGAATCCAGAGTTCAGGAACCACTGAGCAGCTCTTGTTTTCTCTGCTTATTTTACCCCTATCTCATTTTGTTTCATTCCAGTCTTAAGGTTTGTCCACCTCAATTCCAGTGGATCCAGTCTTTGGGAATGAAAACTCATGAAAACTGCAGAAATTGTCATGTTTACTGTAAGAACATCTGCAGGATCAATATTACTGGCATTTAAAAAAGCCAGGTTAAGACAACAAACCCTCATTCATCCCTTCCTGTATGAACAGCCTGTATGTCAAAATACCTGAAAACTGCACTGATACAGTAGAACTTATCTTAACTTGCATTACGAATAAACTGCACATGCTGTTTTACAGACAATATATATTTGTAAACTTGTTCATGCAAAATTAGTGTGCACAACAGGGATATTGGTTTTCTAATCCCCACATCTGTAAAAATGACATCTATGTCTGCTCTTTTTGAACTGTGCCCAAACTCTCTTTTTAATATAATAAATCTTACATATAATTCATCTGCCAGCCAAACCAATTTATGACGCTGAAACCAAAAAAGAATAAAAAGTTATACAAAAAACATGGTGCACCTGGACACTTGATTCCCACCTCCCCCTCTTTTTTGTTTACAAGTAGAAAGAATGAATAAAAGAAAAAAAAAATCATGGTCACAAAATTTCGACATTTTAATCCTAAACATTACAGGGCAAATGGATGTTGGAACTTATTTCCATACACCATGAGTCAACTTTTTAATTCCAAATGTGGCCAAATCCACTAAAACAAGAGTAGTTAAACTCCGGACTATGGAAATATATTTCTGGAATAAATGCTAGAAAAGCAATTATGGGAAAAGCCAACTGTCTCCATAAAGGTAAATAAAGTGGAACATATGTGTAGATTAGATACTTTTTCTGTTTCTTACTTATAACCTGTCAATTCAGTGCATCATATGGTTCAACATTATGGTCCCCATTTTGGACAAACATCTAACTAGTGTCCATTGATTCCAAGTTAGTGGATGATGAATCTTTTTGGATACTTTCAAAGATGGCTGCCAGCTCAGGGTTAGAGCTTATCTGTGACTGAAATTCACTCATTAATGGACTCTTCTCTGCTTCTGGAATGGTTAGAAGTGCTGCTACAGCTCTCATAGCAGATCGTTTTAGTTCATCTTGCTTTTCAAACTCCTGTTTCACTGAGTTCGCCTTTACCTAGGGAAAAAATGAAAACATGTTTGAAATTTTACTTACCCCTCCCTGTATATCCATCTTCAAAAATGTACCTGAAAAAAACCCCCTATTTCCTCTCAAAATTATCTAAGCTCTTAAAAAAACCAACCAAACAAAAAATACCTCTGAACATCTTTTTAGCAGAATTTTTACCAGCAGTTTACATATAGAATGAAGCTTCAACACTGCAAGGTAAGCAGAAACAAGTTGTAAGCTGCCAAGTCAATCACCAAATCAAAGCAATTACAGCAGCCAACCTCTAGCGAATAAGGCCAGTAAATGACATTAAACTGCTATTATCACAGTACTCTCAGCTTCCAGAGAACAGAACTTTTTAGAGGTTGACCTTCATTTGAATAACTGCTTAACCTTCTGTTGTAATTCTCAAAGATGTTTCAGTGATACAAACATAAATTATAATTAAAGGCAGTCAATTTTCATGATGTGAAATATAGCAGACTAACGTAATGGAAAAGCAAGGTAAATCAGGCAATAAATGACTGTCAGAGCACGCAGGTAAATCAAGACCAGAGCAGGAATGGAAGGAGACTAACTACAAACATCCAGTGATGTTGTAATATAAATGAAAAAGAGGTGGGATAAATGACAAAAAGCCTAACAAAACCAGGACTACTTTACACTGCCTTCATCAGCCAAATGCTTGTCTGAAACAACACCATCATCAGAAGCCAGAAAAACTCTCTGTATACCAGTTTCACTATTTACAATGAAGTGAGATTTACAAGTTGCCCAAGTGGCAGCTAAATTTTCAAGGAACAAAAGAAAAGGCATCAAAGAAACAGGATTTTTAAAAAGAAACTTACAAATTTACCTCTCCATTTGTAATTTAAATAAATTTAACACCTGTACAAAGATCCATTTATTTCTAATCTAATTATTCTGCCCACTGCAGCTTATCAACTATAACTCAGGAGGTATTCTTTATACACGAGTTCATTTATATTTCTAAAGGAAAACACAAAATAATGAACTTAAATAAACTGAAATACCTTAGTTGTACATGTAGCACGCAAAGGTTCGACGAGCCTGTCCAATCTCTGCAGCACCGCGCTCGGACAAAGGGTAGACAGTCTCACCAGCATTAAAAAGGTCAGCATCTAGGGTGAGGAAAAAACCCAATTCAACAACAGTCATGCCTGGCACATGTATGAAGATATATTTTCTACAATGTTGTGTAACTTTTTGAACAGTCACACTTTAAAATGGGAAATGTAGTGAAGTACTTAAGCATATGAAGAAATGTTTTTACCATTTCAGTCTATTCACTATTTAAAATATTTTGACAGTCACTGCTTTCATAGAGAAAAATGACAGCTAACCTTAATATCATAGTGATCCTTCAGACCATCTTCAACATGGTTTAAGAATTCAAATATATCTAGTCTATCCAAACAGCTATCCAATAGAGTATACATGCACTCAAAAGCTGCTTTCCTTATATCCAACCCATCATCAACTGTATGCTTAAATGGTCCCATTTCCACCTGTCAGTGAATAAAAAAAAAAGTTAAGTAATATGCTTTTTAAAAAAAAAATCTACTTACATATATTTAGCACTGTTTTTCTCAGTTAACATACCTCTCTGATTAATTCCTTTCTGACTTTTGTTTCATTGTAAAGATGAGGAAGCACAGTATCTAAGAGGTCCCTTATCAAAGATGGTTTATTGTGGGCAGCTGAATTAAATGTCACTAGGGCTACTCTCCTGACATTGAGATCTGGGTCCTCCAGAGTTTTCAGAAAATCACCTGCAATCACATACAGAAAGAAACCAACCTATGAGGATCTTTCTCATTCGCAACTTTAAAAATATCTTTGCTTAGTTTTAAACTTTCAAAAACACATATTATTGCAGGAGTTATTTTAATCTAACAGACACTTGCTATTTCAGCATGAGTACACAAATAAACGATTAATCATAATCATATGAAAAGTATTAGTATAATTGATATACAGTATTTCATATAATGAAACAGTAGTAGAAGAAACACCATGAAAATAAACGACCATCACAATAACATTTCAACTTTTTTCTGAAGGTATAGCACGTAAATTAATGAATATTACATTAACCTTTCCTTTTCTCCATTTATTAAAATTCTCTTAAAATATGCATTAGAAAATCAGTTTTAATTTCTGGAGTTAAGGAATTTGAGAACACCTCTTGAGGAAAATATCGACATACTGATTTTTATCCCCCAAATTGGCATATACTGAGAATACCTAAATTACTAGAAAATAGGCCTACTCAGTATACATTAATGTAGCACCATGTCTCCCATCCCACCCCACCTTTGGGCATTTTTAAATTAGATTTTTCTATACTTCCATAATACAGCCTTGTTAAAATAAATGAATGCATGAATATAGCATCAATGTTTGTGAAATTGTACTAGCAACTTCCATGAGGAGTGAATATTTTTGAAGGAGAAAACCAACTAGCTGTAAACCAACTCTTACACTCACCAAAAAACTGGAAAATGAAACTCAAAATGACTGAGATTTTTAAAGTATTAGCTACTGATAGCTTTTTGACTGAATAATCAAGAAATATTTCCAGAAACCAAAGAGGCAAGACAGCTTCTGTGGGAGGGGAAAAAACCTACAAGCATGATTCCTGAATATATAATCCAAAAAAAAATAAATGCGTAGTGATGAAAATAGCACATTGTAACTGACTTCATTTCCCTGTAAATAAAAACCTTGCTCTTCACAAAACTTTATGCTTTTAAGGATAAATCTTTCCACCCATTAGGTAAGAAGCATAGATGATTTTTTTACAGATCTTTAAACCTGTAATTAATCAAGCACAAAACATTCACCATAATGTATTAAAAAAAATCTACAATACTTCATTATACAAATGAGAAAAGATAAAAGCCACAGCACTGCACAGGTCTTTATGATACTGATGTTACACTGAAAGCTCTGATTACCTTATCCCTGTATAAAAATATACACAATCCAAATGCTTTCAGACCACAAGCATTACAGAATCATAACGACCTCTATTTACAATTCAAAACCTGTTAACACTCAGAATAATTCATGCAAACATACATGTTCTAAGTGACTGAATGTCAATTATTTCCAAGACCACACTTCTCAGTAAATATAGTATACCTTACTACATCAAACTGATATTTGATATAACTGACAACTGATATTTGGCCAAAACACAAGAAGGGAAATCAGCTTTTGGGTCCCATCCTGTAGCACGGGTCAGGCCGGCCGACTAGGCCGAGGAGCCCAAGCAGAGCCAATAAAGGACCACACCGAACCAGCAGACGGAGAGGGCAGAAAAGGGGAGAGGGCGGAACCCTCTGCCTTTATTTATATGTTTTTACAAATCACCGTGGATTGGAGGTAGAAATCAACACCTCTTAATTCCACTGGTCAAAGCATCTGTCTATCATATTTCTCCACCCAGTATACTGGAATTATAAACACGCATACAGTTAGAAAAAACATAGATAGTTGCTAAGAAACCATGGCCATGTTTACGGAAGAAGTGTGAGAAAGTATTACAGAAAGAGAAAACACTGAGAACTGCAAAACTCAGGGCAACACCTTCCTACTAAAAACCCTAGCTTCTTGTATTGCCTATCACAGATTCAATACATAGAATTTTTAATCACACAATTTTTACTGCTCAGAATTCAAATAAATTCATGTTAATAGAAATAATTGGTTATTATGGAAATATCTTGTAACTCTTCCAATAGCTATCATTAGTAGCTAATTCTAGTATCTTCAAAATATTTATTTCTGGTAACACAACGAATGAATTTTAAATGTAATTCTATTGCCTGAAAACATAGAAGCTATCAGTGTGAGTACTTACCTATGCAGTTCTTCAAGAGTGGGTCTATGGGTTGTGGATGATCAGAAATAGTGAACTTAACAGCAGTAACCACGGAACTTCGAGCATATGAGGACCCTAATATGAAACAAAAGTTTGAACATGCAAGATTAAAACAGAACAACAACAGAATCTAAATCATGCTCAATGCCACTCACTCTAGACTTCTAATACTCTTAAGAACTGCAACCAAGAAATGCTATTTATTACTAGCAATGCAATACATAACTCAAATAAATAATGGATAAAACATTTTAAACAGGGGAAAACATCAAAATATTGTAATAAGCAGGCAATGTTATCTCCTACAGAAAACTTGAGCAATAAGCCTATTAAAACAGATTTATTATCACATATAAGCCTACAAAAAAACTCCCCCCTTTACAGCAGAAGTATGTGAAGAAAACACGTGAATAGAGTTCTTGATATGAGACTGATTCATGAATTATACACAAAGATCCTTCCTAATCCTTAAAAATTTCAGAATCCTTATCTGAAAATTAAGAATGTAGTCATTTACACCTGAAGGTCAAAATGTTGCAATTGGTTTGTTAATTTGTCCCTTTGCTGCCCATGCTCCTTCCCCTTTAAGTTTATAGCTCTTTCTTAAACATAGAATTGTTAATTGAAGTATAAAGTCTGAAAGCAGAACGCAAGTAATTCTTGTTGTGCATGTCTAGCAACTTCTAGTAAAAGCATAAGACTTTAACCTTCCATTGTTTGGTGCAGGGGAGCAAAACTTCAAGAGGATCACAACATCTGAGCAGATAATTTGAAAAACTAGATCCATTTATTAACAGGTATCATAAAGCCATCTGCTACAATACATACATGCGATACTACTACTCCTCACCTGATGCCAAGTACCCCTTGAGTCGTGGAAGCAGCGTCTCTGGGTCTATCAACGTAAGCTTGCCCAGGCATTCAGCAACAACATTCCTTGTGCCCTCTTCTGCACATTCACAGTGTTTCAGCAGTAAGGCCCAGATGTTCTCAACATATGGTTTGAGACCAATCACTGACGCAGAGCTTATTATTTCTTTCAAGGAATGCAGAAGAAGGTATTGCCTCTTAGGCTGACTGGTTATTTCTTGTAGGACAAATGGCAGATACTCAGGAAGATTGCCAACACTAATACTGCCTAAGGCGTATGACGCCGCTGACTTGACTTCTTCACTAGGAGAAGAGAATGCCTCCAGTATTACAGATTTCAGCTCAATTTGTCCACTCAAGTCAATGTGATGCCCAACTTCCCCAAGAGAAAGCAAAGCCAAAAGTCGAATGGAATCTGTGGACCTTGAGTTCTTAACGTCTTGAATGAACTGACCTACAACAGCCGGTCCTTCCTTAGGGCAGGCTCGAGTAAGGGCAGCAACACATTTGGCAATGGAATAGTAAGACTGCTTGTGAGTAAGTGCTGTGCTCTGCGAGTACACTGGACCTGTTAACATGCGCAGTAAATCCATATAGCCTAAATTATTTGTACCAGTCACAACCAAAGCTTGGAAAAATTCTAGCATGGCACTAAGTGCTCCACCCTGAAGTAGGGGTGATCTTACCAGCCCAATAAGTTCATTGAGAATGGAGCCACTAATCTTTGACAGGGAGGAAGGATATACTTTAGCCAGTGTTGTCAGAAAACTGATGGCCATCTGTGATACATGCATATCACTTTCGCTAATCAGAGGTGGAAGCTCATCCAGGACTGCATCAATCATGGCAGCTGTCAAGCTGTCACTGTAATTCTTAATCAAAATATCTAGCGCAGAAAGAGTGCCCAGCTTCAAAGCTCGCTGGTTCTTTCTCAAAAAAGAAGCAAGAATAGGAACTCCTTCCCCAAGGATTGGTCTCAAATCTATCTTCAAAGGAGAACCAGCAATCAATGTCATGGCCTTCACTGTAGTTAACCGAGTGATCTCATTCTTCAGTCTCTCTAGAAAGATCTGAAGTGTACTAGGCAGGTCTGTGCCTAGACTGTCACCAAGGCTACAAATGATCTGACCCATGCAAGATATTGCCCTTTCTTTCACCTCCTGATCAATGTCAGCAGCCTTTAATCTCTTGATTGTACAAGTAAACAAATCTTTGATGTAAGGAGTAGCATCAAAGGAAGTAGGCTGGTCTAAAGGACGAATAACCTTCACAAGTTGTTGGGTAACCAAAAGTGCCTCTGATGTTATCTTGTAAAATGGGTCACCAACACAAGCTACAACTGGAGGTACCAATGCTTGAACATGAGGATGAAAGACTTGGGGAGAATGATTGCAGAGGATCACATACAAACAGGACAAAGCATCTATCTTCAGATTAGAAGAACTTGATTTGTCATTCAGTGAAAAAATTATTCCTGGAAGAAACCAAAAAAATTTATTTTTAGGGCAGGTATTTATAGAGTTTGCTAGAACACTTCAAAATTTCTGAAGGAGGGCAGCTATACTGAATTTACGTCTTCTGGCTCCCCATCTTTCTGAATGCTTCCAAACCCCTTTCATCACTCTATTCAACCAATTAGTTTTTAAGCTTCCTCTGTCAAAAGATATGGGTCATTCAATGGCTTATGACATTTTCTTAATTATAAAGAATTTCTGAATCTTTAACATTTCCAACCTTACTTTTCACTGTTACTTCAAATTTCAACACTTTAAATTTTGAAACTATGGACAATATTTTTCTCAGTTGGGATGGGAAAGAAGTCAGTTTGATCTTGTAATTAAGAACAAATTAACTTCTTTTTTTTATATAATGAAGAAAAAACCTTCAATCTTGTTTTCAAGATTAATGGAAATATATGACCAGAATATTTATATGGATCCACATAATAGCTGATTATTTTGCCATTTTTCGTCAACAGAAGCCACACTTCAAAGCTTTTGCAAAAAGCAGAGTCAGGACTTAAATATTTTGATGTTTTGGAACTTCACATACCATTTATTGGTAAGTATTTAAGTTAATGCTGTGTTTCTCATACCTGGTACAAGTACAGGAACATGTTGTGTTAGGGCTCCAGGTAACACATTTACTAGCTCAGTCAGCATATTAAAGCAGCACTGACGAGTCTTCACACTTTTCTCCTTCATCTGTTTGTGCAAGGCTTTAACTATGTTGGGAACCTGTAATCATCACGTATCTGTTAAATGATTCAATAGCTGGCATTTCTTTCATTATTGATCACTGGGGGGATATATAGAAATATGTGCATCCTAACCCTCTGATTTCTCTACAGAACTAGAAAAGTTATAGAAACACTGGGAAATAAAGATTCAAAATAATTGCTTTTTTAAAAAAAGTAATTTAGCTTTGAAAGGTGATTTGCATTAACAAAACTGTAGAGAGCAACAATTGAAAAGCCACCTATATAATTCACTTAGAAGAAGTTTTTCAGTATTATCCTTTTAATTCTGCAAATAAAATACATTGCAGATCAAGTTTTATCTTGATCATTAGAGCTTATGTCTGGATACAGAACGCACAAAGTAACTTTTGGTTTGGAAATTTGGCTAAATGACATAGGACATGCAACTTTTACAGGTGAGTAAACAACTGAAATCAAGTAAGCACATTTGTACAAGTCAGTGATTTCAGTTCCTAAGACTGCTGTATTTTTTTGGGCCAGTTTACCCAATTGCTCTCTATGTCAGTACTACAGGGATAAACTGTAACCTGTGTATGAAGAAAGCATGATAAAGCACACTGAATGAACTATCCTTACGAACAGGGTGCAACTTCAATATGTCTTCTCAAAGATAACAAAAATCTTCACAAATAACCTGACTCTGAAGCATTGTCAAAGGTGTCTCTCCTTGTTCCATCGCATCAGGATCACAAAGCCAACTTTGCACAGGTCGAGTTTGTTTTAAGAGAGAAAGATATGCATGAAAAACATCTGCTTTAACATTCTCTTCACGTTCTTTGAATCTGGCTATTAAAGCAGGAGATACAGTTTTGTAGAATTCTGGAAGCATTTCATGTCGTGTGCTAACCACAGCATCCAGACATTTAGCAGCTGCACGCCTCACTTTCCAGCTCATGTCATCATCATCACTATATTCATCATCGCTCCCTTGAAAAAATAAATTATGCATATGTTCAAGTCTAGACAAGCAAAGCATCAAGTTTTATTTTAAACAATTAAAAAGAACACAGTTGGGTTCTTTGCATAAGATACAAGAAGAAATAGGTTCAGAATTATGTTAAAAACCATATACATAAAAAGCCTTGTAAACAGCCTAACGTGTAATTCTCAGTCAATTTTTTCACACTAGTCTTGCACACATATTAATTTAAACTGCAAATAGGAAAAGGAGCTCCCTATCATATTTACAGCCTGACTACTGATTTAAAACATATTCCTCTTTATTCATGACATAAACAATAAAGCAACAATGAATACTAGCTGATCAAGATTCAACAAACTATTGTGACCGCTTCTTTCTAGAGGTAAACCAAACTATACAGTAGTCCCCAAAATAACAAAGAAAGTATAAAATAAGCAATATACATTTTTCAGGTCTTAGAGCACCAACTATGCAGTTCACTCCTTTCTTCATTAATGAGAATGTTATGCTCTCAGTTCAGATTACTTGTGTGTCCAAGTTTTCACAAAGCTTACATCTGGCAATGCTTGCCACCATATTAACAATAAAATACCTTATGCCAGTCTGAAACACTTTTATCCTACAGAAAAATATTGAGTCATTTTCAATCTATTTTGATTTTATGCATTAGGTACCAATATATTACAGTGGAAAGTAGTGAGAAGCCTTTCTCATGCTGTATATGTATTTTCACTTCATTAACTGATATCACTATAGTTATATCACGCCATAAGCTTCTGCCTTTTCCCACCTTTCAAGTATTTTAAAATATTTGTCTTGTATTTTATGTTCACTCTCAGAATTACTGATCTCCAGCAACAACATTCTATACTTTTATTCCAATAAGTGAATTCATTAGCTACATTTAAAAGAGGTACAAAATTTGAATGGAAGTACATAGGTCATTCAAATCCTGGTACTCAGGAATAATACCACCCATACCAATTTTCTCAGATGGGTGCAGGTTCAAAAACTCATCCTCTTCCCCAAACCAAAAAGAGAATATACCTTGATCATCATCATCACCACCATCAGCATCCATAGCATTTTCATCTTCATCTTCATCATCATAATTGTAATTAGGATCATAAGTAAGATATTTAAGACAAATGTTTATAATAGTAGATACATGAGGATAAACTTCTTTAGGACACCTGTGTAACAGAAAAATACGATCAATGTCAAATTACTCTGAAGTACTAAAATATTCCTAAAAACTTTCATGTTGCATGCTGTACTTTGGAGACACTAGCCAAGACAACAGCAAGGCATCCATCTGAACTACAGAAATACAAAGGGAAGGTCAGAAAGGGCAATGCTACTGTGTAACAGGATCTGCTAGATTGAAAGGTTGCAAAGATGTGCCTCTGGACACCAATTTTTTATCACCACTACTGGACACAAACATTATTAGAATACTTCCCACCTCTTGTTTGCACAGGTAGCAATGGCACAGTAGAAAGTTTGCAGAGTAAAGACATAACACACTGCTTAAGAGTTGAGTTACAAGGTAGAATTATAGGAACTGTTCCAGATCAAAGCTTGCAAAAATATTATGTATGAAGGAGGCTGTCTCTTGACAGCTTACAACCAAATGACACACTATTAGAGCTTAAGAGAGTCTGAAATAGGTACTCATGAATGACTTACCTCCTAACAAAAGATTCAAAGGCTTGAATGCAGTACTCTCGGAGCTCATCATCATCTACATTACAAAACTTTACAACCAAAGGAATTATTTTCTCAAGATATTCGCCTGGTAAGAGGAAACAATTAGCTAAGTAATTACTCTCACTGAAAAACTTCAAAGTAGAAGATAATTTATATGTTTTTCTTACCTATTCTATGACCTGCTTGCCTACTGATAGCAGCAATACACTGTATATAGGTCCTAGTTGTTGACATGGAATCATTTTTAGACAGCTCTGTCAACAGATGTTCAATGAGGTCAACAAAAACCATATTGCCACAACTCATAACCAGGTGACCAAGAGCAATGATAGTTCTTTTCCTCACAGCAAGTCTTGGGCTGGTCAGCTGGGGGAGCAGACAGGTCAGAATTGAAGGATGGAAGTTAACAAGCAGTCCTCCTTGCCTTAAAACAGACAAAACACAAACTCAAAACCAATTGAATCTAGATAACTTTGTTCATATCTGTAAAACAATCCTTCAAATATTCCCCAAACATCACAAAGATTCCAATCAAGTCTTTCAAATTCATGTTTTGGAACTTTTTAAAAGAAGAAATGAGTTTAAAATATACCGTCAAAGCAATAAACATTAAAATCAGCTTAAAACTACAGTTCTCAGAAGATTAAATAATAATTGATCTATCAATCAATTATCTTCAATACATTCACTTTTTTTTCTAAATTAAGTTTCATCTATACTTAATATTACCATATTATTTCATATGACTTTGAGCAATTTAATTTTAATATTTGGAAAACTGAAGTTCAAGCTTTAAGGAGTATTTATGAGCATTCACCAGCATATTAAAGGAGGGATGTTTACCTGCTCAGCATATCAGCCATGATATCCAGTGCCTCCAGTTGAACAGACACATCTTCCTGCTTGGCTATAGCACTAGTGAGACGCCCTGTGATCTTTTTACAAACATTAGCTGCTAATGCAGAACCTGAAAGCACAACAAAACTTCAGCATTTCCATAATATTAAAAAAATACAGTTTTTAACACCAGAGATCATGTTTGTGACTACGGAAAGCAGCCCAATCTACATAAAGAAGCTTTTTCCACCCAACAAAACAAGCTGAAACAGCCAGTGTTTGCTAATGTCATGTATGCTCTTCATTAGAGCTGAAAGACTATTTATGTACAAACATACTAAGCAGGAGGGCTGCTTGTCCCAGAAGGTATACACAACAGAAGAACACTGCTTTTGGAAGGGTGAGCAATGGAAAGTGAAGGCCACAAGAAGTCTAGAGCAACCAATGAAAGGACTATAGGTAAAAATAAAGGCATAAAGTATTTTGTAAGGAAAAGCACAGAAGTAGATAGAGCCACTTCTAAAGAAGAGCAAAAAATTAGGCAAAATAAAATGATTTTGCACAAGAAGCTACTTAAAAAGTAAGTACCTGAAATACTACTGAAACATTTGAGGAAGGGGGAAATATTTTAAAATACTTTGGATATAAATTTAAGTAAAAATTTCTTTACAACAACTTCATAGTTCCCCCTTCCTCCAATTGTCTAACACTGCTTCAAGTACTTACGAGAAGGAACTCATGTCAAGGTAAGGACTGCCCAGTGGTTAGCACTCTTCACACACATGAAATTTTTCTAATCACATTTTGCAAATTTCAGTGTGAAATTAATACCATTCCAACATATGGTAAATCTAGTTTATATACATTATGGCTCATCCTTAACTACAACTAAAATTAAAACATAACAAGTGGACAGTCTAATGTGTTACCATGGAGGCTAAGAAAAAGCCAACAATCTGTGTTTGAGTTGGGAGCAAGAAATAACATGTTGTTTATTTTTATATTAGGAATATTAATTATATTGGAAGATTTTGCTACATTTCTGTTTGAGCTTTACCTCCACCCAAAAATCTCCTTTTGTTTTGTGTAGGCAAACAAAAGTGTAAAAGATTAAAACAATTGACTTAAAATCAGTTATTTACGTAAAGTTTATGCATCTCATTGCTGCTTGACAGAAACAAGATTGCATATCAAATTTCAAAAAGGATATTAAAATCAGAGCTTTTTTCTTTAAGAGACCTCAGTCTGTAAAAACGTAATTTCCAAAGCCTTTTTAATCACTCCCTATGCTCATTCATATCCTACACTATAATATCTGAAAAGCACTTGAGTAAAAAGTAATGCTATTAACTGATGAGCTGTTCAACATTAGTATCTCTTTCAGAGGAAAGACTGCCTTCATTAAAACCTGCAGGTAAGACTTTCACTAATTTAACAGGCATCTGTCAGAAATACAAGGTACTTCCCAAACCAATTCCTACAAAGTGAGACAAGAAATCAGATGGTTAAAGAAAAATACAGAAGTTGCAGCCACTTTTAAAGTGCATTATCAATCAAAGACCAAGATGAGATTTAGCTATTACTACAGCCTAGATGTGCTCTACCAGGCAATTATTAAAATACAAGCTTTTACACTCAACTTGTTATACTGAAATTCATATTCTTTGTTTCCCACATTAATGCAATACTTCAGTAAAAAAAGAAGCTCTAAAACTAGTAAAATTTGCCAATATAGTCAGAGAAGGCGACACTGAGAGGGTATTTGTGCCATATGTTTTTACCCTAACCGCAACTAGTGCCAATGCTAAATTAACTGAATCCTCTTCCCTCATCCCCCTAACTTTTGTATTTTTTTTTAATTAGTAAATGATACAACTACATAAAGTCTTGAGTACAAAATGCCTTACCACTGGAAGCTGGGGGAAGTTCTCCAATCACAGTTTTAAGACCAATGCTTGAAATGTCACGCAACTGTTCTTTATCTGAAAGCATGTTTGTACAGAGGGTATCTACAATGGTCTCCACTTGATACTCCTTCACTTTACTCACCAGAGGTCCCAGGCTGCATAAACAAGAGAAAAGTATTAAATCTGCAACAATATTATTTCAGTATTTTACATTCACATCATAACCTTAAGGTTGGTTTTGGTAGCAACACAAAGCAGAATTTTAAAATCTGAAAACCTTCATCTGGTTGGACTTATAACTTGCCTCCATAAATCTAGTAACCAAATACTCGGTTAGTAAATGTTTTTTATTTGGAGCTGGAAATTGTTTTTGTATGGCAGTTCTGCTTCAGTCTCAAAAGCAGAGTCCCTCCCTCTTACTTCTCAGTTAACAACAAGATTTATAACAAAAATTCACCTAGCCAGAGACATCAGTTTACATGCTTGACCCTCAGTGCCTGCTTAATTCACAGACAAGTAACCAATATTCTTAATTACTGCATCTTTCTTCTATACAGCATTTGGATTCAGTCATGGCTCTATGCAGTAAGACAAACCCAAAATACATCTTCCATCAGCAAACTTGTTGTATGTACCCCACTGCTGCTACCCTTTTTTCCTAGGTCCAAGAATTCACAGGGGCAAGACCTAATTATTATAAAAACTGTCCAGGAGAAGCAAAAGGCAGAAAGGAAGACATGTAAACAGGATAACATGGACAAGCAAGCCCTTGCGCTGAAGCACTATGTGTGACTTACTGTACAAGAGTAACCAGAGTGAGGTTCAAAGCTTTGGCAGCAGTGGTCTGTCACCATGTCAGGCAAACCTGGAGCTTCTCTTTCAACAGCCATCCTCACACTGCCTCACCTCGCATGAACTCAGAACAGTGATTGCACTTGCGGCACAACACTTAGATTAACACCCAGGAACACGCAATTCCCAAGGCAATCACACCTAACACTTTCCTTGCCTTCCTTCACAAACCATAACCTGCTTGGCTTCTTTCTCTCCTCACCCACCCTACTCATGCACTAAAACCTGCTGAAAATATGTCTGCGTGTATGTGTGTGAGCTGGGAGGCAGCAAAGGCAAAACACACTTGCCAAAACCAGGCACTGAAATACCATTTACAACTAACTCAGTTTTGTTAATGCATGGAACTTGGAACTAATTTGACATTAGTCAAACTAGGGCACAGACATCTGAAACTGATGCTTTATGACCACATCAATGCCACAAATTCAGGAAGATTGCAATTTACTCATTTTGCAGAGTATTTAATGGAGATTTACAGATAACCTTAAAATAAATACACAAGAACAACTTTGGGATTACATTTTTAGAAGATACAGCATACAGATAATCCCAAGATTAGTTAGTTGAGATACTGACTGGTATGTGATAAAAGGCATAAAAAGAAGTCCTTTAAGTGCACAGAAATGAAGATGTAATGGATGGTTTCTCACTTGCTTTGGCAGATTCTGCAGAAATGAACAGCTCTGACAGAGCCCCTTTTGTTAAAAGCAGTCAGACCCCACACCGCCCTTTAATTTAGGAAAAGGGCACTGTACTGGATTCTTTAGATTCAAGTAAACTATCTCTACAACCATTAAACCCCTGAGAGTAGGGGTTTAGAGGACCATATCCACAATCTAATCTGGACATTTTACTGCTTCAATAATGTTAAATTAATAATGTATTATTAAAATAATTTCTGAACACTGATACTGGTAAAGACTTCTTGCCTCTAACTGAAAAACTCCTTATACATTGGACATAGCTATATATACAGTTTCTCTTCAAATACACACCACTGTCAGTCAGTGGCTACTCACAGCACTGCTGCACTCACCTACCCTTGGTACATAGTAAATTGTTTCACAAGCAACACAAGCATAAATCAACTAGAACAAAAACCTATAGAATTCCAAGGTACAACAACTCCATAGCAGTCCAGAGAAATTAAATTCCCTGTGCATTTCGGTCAATAGATTACAGTATACAAGGTTAAAACCCCCTGATTTTATATCTGAACTGTTGAACAACTACTGAATTCTTTTGATTTACATATGTTTATTTTCCAAATGCAACCTATGAGTAATTGAAATAATCACAGCAAAGACCAGTGAATCAAATTAATCTCAATTAAGAATAGGAAACACTTTTTTGCTGATGTTTTAAAGATGACCAAACTACTGGAATGATATTCACACGAACACTCTACATTACAGTTTCTGGAAGGTATTAAGCCATATTTTACCTGCATCAGCATCTTCAGTTCTATTTATTCAACCTATTAGTTCAGCAAAGCAGACATACCAGTTGTGAAGTAAATTTTACAAAAGATTACCTCAAGCTTTTCTGGCCTTCAAAATCAGTAGATATCACTTAGAGACCTTATTATTGGTCCCAGATTACAAACCAATCTTATCAGAAGTTGAAAATAAACTATAACCTTCTTGTATAAAATCAGTTCTAACTACAAAGCTTTTGCACTTAATCGTGTATTTTACACACTTGAAGGCCACTTGGATAGTTTTAAGTGCTCTTCGATCTTTTCCCTTTCACTAGTCCAATAATTTGTGTGTAGGTTCTCTCAAAGTAAAAAGCTCATTCAGCTGCCTATGGAAATAAACAGCAATACAGTCACCTTTAAATTACACACATTTGGAAATAAAGGTGTTCATAGCATAGCTCCATATTAGGAAGATGGACTCCAACATATAATCAATTATAATCTTCAACTGGCATATTTTAACAGCTATGGAATAAGCACATTTATTTAGGAGGAAGAATTAAAATTCACAAATTAAAAAAAAAAAAAAAAACAACAAACAAATATTCAAACCACTAGTATAACACGATGTACAGTAGTGTATTACCAAAGCATCCAAATGCTTTAAAGCTGTTGAACTGGATCAGCCACACAGCAGTCAATACATGCATCATCCTGTTCACACTAATGACTCAGACTCACAGCGTCAGGCAGAGCTCTCTATATTGAACTACTGCCCAGAGAAGTCTGATAAATGCAGAGAACTACAGTACCATGAGGGAGGAAACACTGAAAGTGCTGACTTTAATCCCACCTCTTTTTTTCACCATAAATAGGTAATATATGGGTATGTTTAGCTTCTTACTGGTTTCAGGAAACATTTCACAGTGTGAACCAAGAAAAATTTCTATGTATAGGTTTAAATGGCATAATATCAATGGGTTCAAAATGAGAAAGAGTTCATCCTTAAACCGCAACACTGAACACACGAAACAATTAATGTGCAATTTGGGCCAACAGCATTATGGGCATTATCAGCAATGAGGAACAAGCGATACCAACACAATTACCTGTGCCTAGACAAACCACACTGCTTGACTAAGCCAGATGTACATAATCTTAAAAAAGCCGCAGGCAGGGTAACTACTGCTGCCATAAGTGCACAGGATACCCTGCTGGACTGCACTTACAGCTATAAACTAAGAGTATGCTATAAGAACAGCATTTTTCACACTGGCTGACTGTAAAACAGCCTACGACTATCAAGTAAAACATAAACCATTCCTTCAAAAAAAAATTGAGACAACAAAAATACATTTAATATTTTACATGCAATTAAGAAAAACAAGGTAAACAACCTGCCATTACTGACATAGGTTTCAACTACCACCTGCACTAAGAAGCTTAACAAATAAAACTCAGTTCCCTTCTGTAGGGTCAAAGATCAGAGCAGGCCAGCTTTTACTTCAAGTGTACTAATGTAGCTCATTAATTTTCATTTTTATTCAAAAATGAACTGGACAATCATCTTGCAAGGTAGCTACCCAAGTACCCATGAACCCAAAAACTGACTTCTGCTTTGCTTTTACATGTTTTATCCTGCCCAAAACCAGCATAATGTAATTGAAAGGAACAAGAACAAAATCACCAGTGTGCTTTGTAGAGATAAGAGATAGAGAAAAGTTCATCAGCATTTTCATCAATAGAGCTCTTCTTACTCAAGTGTGAAAGCAAGCAGCAGTTAAGGCAAAACCAGGAACACTGCTCACTTGTTGCTACATTTGCCTAAAAATAGATACTGCTTTACAGCTGCTCCAGAGTTGTTAAATCTGCTGTGTTCAGTGACCTCGAGAATCAAATCTTGAAAGAGTGACTCTTATGCAAGAGTCTCATTCAGATTGTTTCCATTGATCTACCTGTAGAGGAAGTGCCCCTAACAAGCTGCAACACTTTTCTCCCTTCCACAAGAAAAAGTCTATCTCAAGCGCAAATTGAAAAGTACATTGGGTTGTCTTGAATCCTCTATGAGAGATGGAATCTGTACTTTAATGGGTCATGAAGTACCAGTCTGATGAAAATTACTGCTGATAGTCTCTAAAGTTCACCACACCATTTAAATAAAGAGAGATCTAAACACAGTTTATGCTTTTCTCAGCTGAAAGTGCCAAGAAACCCTTAACAAAAATACAAAAGAGCACAAAATATTTAAAATAAAAAAGTCAAGAAAAATATGCTGGCTGAAATTAATTTCCCAATGATTCATGCTTACACCCAGTGTTGTAGTAGATGGAAGACTTGAACTGTCTTAAAAAAACTACAGCTTAATAGTGTTCAGCCTCTCCCATCCTTCACCCCCACCTAAGTTTCTACCAACAGGTAAATTGCAGGAGGAAAGCACTAAGCCAAAAGAAAACTAAGTCCCCAAACCAGTCTGTAACAAAACCAAGTAAGAAGTAGTGTGAGAAAAGGAACAAGGAATACAAGAACAGCAAACAGGAAGCAGCAGAAGCATTAGGCTTAAAACTGTCGTGAACAGTATTGTGAGTACAAGCTGCTTTAACAAGAGTGGAGGAGGTTTTTTTTGTATTCAAAGCATATCTGCAAGTGATTAGGATGCAAATAAAAACCAAAACCAAAACAACACAACTTCATGCATTCCAGAATGCACACGTGTCCACCTTCTACACAGATGTTCACAATTCACCTGAAAACTTCTCCATGATGTTTCTCATCCCATTAAAGTAAATTTAACGGTGTTCCTTAACATTATTTAGATTTCTCAAAAATACTACAAACTTGAAAGAGATTCTGTCACATTAATTAAGTCCAAGAGTTTTATCAATATATCAAAGTAAACTTTAAAAATTGAAGAACTGTTAATAATGACGTGCACACACGCAGGAAGTCACCTATTATCTCATTCTCCTGCCTTTGCAATCTTTCTTTAATGTTTTAGTAAGCATTACTTGTACTTTACATCCTAAATTCTAACACTGCCATTAAAGATTGTGATATGTGTGTCTATGTGCATGAATCTAAACTTCAGGACAACTTTAGGATGTATATTAGAAATGAGCACCGCATGTATGCTGCAATGTAACTTTTCCACAAAATGCTATTTCACACAAAGAGAATTCTAAGCCTGAGACAAGTTTCACAATATACTCTTCTGACTGAGTACAAGCAATCTGTTTCAAAGCCATGAAACCATGAGGAACTCAAGACATTCCAGAAGTTTGAATTAAAAAGAAACAGGGTATTTTGTGTTGTTATGTAAAAGGAGGTAGGTAAGACACATTTTAACAACACTGTATCTCTGGTGACAGTAGTGAAAAAGCAGTGACAATTATAGTGCTAATACACCTAATACCACTAATATCTGGTTTGAAACTTGACATTCCTACACTAGGTTGTCTGTGCAAGGTTTTGGTTACCATCACTTAAAACACTGCAGAAGCTGAAGCAAGCACTGCTGCTAAGTACATAAACAGAGGTACATGCAGGCTTTTTCTGCTTTGCTAGTCTACAAAGAATAACAAGCTGAAATAAACTTGGCTAGTCACAATGTGAAACTTCTCAAGCTCTTATGTACCAAGTTTACTTCAATCCATACCTCATGGAATACAAGTAGCACATACGGAGTATTAAAAAAAACTGAGTTCACAAACAAGAAACATTCCCAGGAATACTATATGCCTCTTAAGAGAGGCCCTCTTTAAGCACACAAAAAGTCAGAATGGCCAAGAACAAAACGTCCTAAGAAAGGTAGCACCTCTTCAAAGGGTGCTCTGGAAAAGTTACACCATACATAAAGCTCAATAAAGTGAGGAAGAGAGGGCAGTGTAGCAACAGAAGTCTCTGAAACACAAGTAAATGCACCCTGACCCCATAAAACATTTACAGTTCCTGTAAAGCTTGTAAAACCATTAACACAGTATTCTGAATGTTAATGAAGAGGTAAGTTCCACATCTGATAACCGAGGCTGTATTTTTTACCATTTTATGTTTTCATCTCTGCTTGAAAACAACTCCAATACTACAATTCTTCCCCTGCACATCATCTAAGGTCTCACCATCAAATATCAATGTGGCACCTACCACTGAATTATATTTATTTAGCAATCAAGAATTACCACCAAAGAACAAGAGTGTCACTCAAATACTTTCAACAAGGACTGCACATACTATTTGGTGCCTGAAACCCCAAATATTAATCCCCAACGTCAACAAAACGTAGTTTTGTACGTTACAACAATTAAGGCACGTAGTCTACAAGAACATGGGTTCTAGTATAGCAGTGGTCACTTGAGTTTTCAAAAGTGATTTATATTGTTCAGTCATTATACAATTCTTTACATCATAGAAAAAGAATACCTACCATTTGACAGCTAAGTTTTGCACCTCACCATTTTTATCTTCCAGTAATTTCAAAATCATCTTCACCACCTTTCTTTCACTGTCATCATCCAGTTTGATAGAATCTTTCTGTAGTTCTGTCATCAAGTCATTAGTAGCCATAAACCTGACAAAAGATGGTGAGATAATTATTGCTAAAGGGATACGGGTTATTCACAGTGCTCACTCAGGGTTCAAGATTCTCAGTTTCAATCATTTGTTATCAAAAAAATCACACTTAACACTGAATTATTGTTGTCTGTTATGTGATGCAAGTAGCATTTATATAACAGAAAGGAAGAAAAACTGTATTTGAAAATGACAATAACTTTGAGTTAGATCATCATCCTTCTCTTATGAGAACAGCTACATATTTTACTTCCAGCACTTACATTATATTCCATATGATCTCCACAAAGAAACACTGACACTTTCACAGATTTTAAATAGTGCTTTCATTAGCTATGCTGATGTTGTTAAAAACAAGCCTTTTTTTAAAACTTTGTTAAAAAAATTGATCTCTGCTCTGAGTTTATTTTAGAACAAGTTCTAAGCAAGAAAAAAAAGTTTCTCAAACATTCTCCCATAAAATTCACAAAAGCCAAACTTTAATTAATGAAGGGAAAAATAAAAGTTAAGCTTATGTTCCATGTGTTTTTAATTTTCTTGCCTTGTACAGACTAGGTTGTTTACAGCCTAGAAAACAGCTGATCACATTTATCCAGCCCACAATACAGGGTGCCACAGTAAAGAACAAAATGAATTCTTGAGAGAACAAGCAAATAAAATCACCTTTCATATCAATTAATTTACTATTTAATAACAGTCATATCCACCAATAAAAGAACATACTGAAAAATTACTTTCCAAAAATATTGCCTTCATGCCTTCTGTTTATTTCCTTTCTGAAGTCTGTTTCACAATCCATTTTTCTTTTGTAAGTGCCCTCTCTTCTCAAAGGCAGCAATACAGATGTATTGCTCAATTATGAATCCCATGGGATTTGGTACCAACACCAACCCAAATCCAAAGGCCCGGACAACAAGGGTTTCTAGTTAAACAGTTAAGGGTGCCATCTGGACTTCAGGCACAACAGCCTCAAGCAGACATCACTTTAGTTCAGGTCATGCTTGGAAGGTTATCTCGGCAGCTTGACATGCCAGATACTACTTTTTTACTGAAAACGAAAGCCAAGACTCTACATAATCTTTATATGCATCACAAATGCCAGATGCCTAACCTCATATAATGGACCACAACTTGTCCTGTCTTTTAATAATTCCAGTCTAATAGTCTCCAGGTGTTTCTAAAATAAGACCTCACTTCTTTTCCACTCACTCCACCAGTCCCACTGAAGCAAGCCTGCAGTCTGACAGGAACCAGATGCGCACAAAACAGGCTGTGAATGCAAAGAGCATCAGCTTAAAAGAGGCTACTTGGTAAGTAAAGGTAACAGACAGATAGGATGGAATTTAAGGATATACATGAAGTTGCACAGTACCAGAACTGTACTCAAAAACTGTCTCCATGTTACTGCTATATATACCTCCTTTTCTTAAAAACTTAACAACCTCCTCTCACTTCCTTGGTCAATAGCTCCTATTTCCTAGCCTTAGAAGTTCATGTCCACTCATCACCTACCTGTCAGTTCCTAAACTAAGCAGAGCTTGCACATCCTCAGTGCACCAGCAGCCTCTGCACTCAACTATAGCTGAATTCTCCTGGTAGACTCTTCCACTGAAACATGAAAACCAACCCAAAGACCACAATGGGATGGGGAGACCAGGTGGCTTTAGTTTAAAGTAGCTGGTATTTAGAAACATAGTTTTGAGCAGTTTCAATGTGATTTTTAGTCACAATTCCTTTTGCCTGCACATCAAACTGTACCTGGTGCACAGCAGGCAGCGTGTCAGCAGCTCCTCACACCCTGTGCTCAGAGCAGTCATTCTCCTCCTGCAGTGGGGACACTGCTGCTCCCACAGCCAGGCTGCAAACTGCCACCTTGCACGACTGCCCACGTTAGAACTTATGCCCAAGTTTCCCTGTGGACAATGCAACCACAAGTATGTACATCTTCCAAGAAGTACGTATTCCAACTCTGCATGGGACAGGTCAGTTTATCCAAAAAAAACGAGAATTACATTCTGCAGTAGACTGCTTACTTGAACAGCGGTTTACACTCTGCTCCCTGATATTAACAAGTTAACTACACTGACCCTATTCAAATATACCTGATCTAACAATAAATGCACTTACAATTACTAGAACTGAATACTATTTTATCCATTATGCAAATACACAATACACATAAAGATTCCTAAAATGTTACTCCATAACAGCCACTTGGTAAAGGTCTATCATCACTCTTTTTTTATGGTTTGTAGAGTTAGATTTTAACCTATGCTAAGAAAATCTTTTTTAATATTCGAGAATTTCAAAGTTGTTCAAACCTACTAGAACAGATAATTTCTGAAGTGTGCTCTACTAAAGGAACTACAAAACAAGTTTTAATTACACACAGCTGGGAAGAAGAAAGTGTTTGCTACAAGAGCCCTGGACAGGTATAACCTACCCCTTCTATACAGAAAGTTTTTAACTCATAAAAATCAGTATTTATTACAAATTCATTGGAACTTTCTGGAAGTCATCCTCCCCATAAGTCCAAAATGGAAATCTCAATCACAGAAACAAATTAGCATGAAAAAAGTAAAAAATCTTTCGTAACATTTAGAGGAAAAGATGTTTGCATCTAGCTTCAGAGCAATTTAAAGAAATCAGGCAATTCTGGTTTGTCTCTTTTTAGACTAATAATACCTTTTTTTTAATTTCCCAAATGTCTAGTCAGAACTCTCCAGGTAATATTATGCTATTAAAATTTGAAAGAAATTGACATAAAAATCCTGTATCACATATGTGTCCAGTGTTAAACACTTTGTCAAAACCTAACAAGATTACTCAAAATCCAACTCTCTAGTTAACTTTATCATCACTTCTGTTTTCCTTTAGATTTTAATATATTAAGAAGAGACTTGTTTGAATGTCAACTACTTTAATCATAAACTAAGCGCTGTAATGTTGCAGCAAAGCAAAAAATACAAGTGCATTTTATGCCTTTTCCTTGTCTGTATTGATATACTCTCAATGACAAGTATAGCCTTCAAACATGAATTTCTGGTTGCACTCAATACAAAAACAATGTAATTATTTTTAACCTAATGCTTTGCTAAAAGTACAGTGTAAATGTATTATCTCTGCTAGTTTTTAACAGCTTACTTGTATTATTTCATTTTCTGATATTTTGCATTTTATCTGCTATTAATTTATTACAAAGCAAGCAAATGATGCAATACAAAGTAGTGCTCTTGTGACAGATCCTGAACTCAATTAAATGCCAGTCCTGTCCCCATAAGACTTAACTGGATTTCTCTCTCCGGATGCACAGGGGCAGTACTGAATTACATGAGGAGCACAAAACCCTACTGTCTAAAAGATGCAGCATCCAGAAGGATGTGAGCTTAGGATCACAGAATCACAAATTGTTTGGGCTGGAAGGGAGCTCTGCAGATCACCCAGTCCACACTCCCTGCCAAGACAAGGGTCACCTACAGCAGGTGACACAGGAACGTGTCCAAGTGGGGTTTGGAATGTCTCCAGAGAGGGAGACTCCATGACCTCCCTGGGCAGCCTGTTCCAGTGCTCTGCCACCTCAGTGTGAAGAACTTCTTCCTCAGGTTGAGGTGAAACTTACTGTGGTTTAAGTTATGGCCATTCCTCTGAGTCCTGTCATTAGGCACCACTGAAAAGAGTCTGGCACCATCCTCGTGGCACCCACCTTTGAAACAACTATATGCATTAATGAAGTCCCCTCTCTTCCCTAGACTAAACACACCCAGCTCCCTCAGTCTACCCTCATAAAGGAGATGCTCCAGTCCCTTGATCTTCGTGGCCCTCCACTGCACTCTCTCGAGCCTGCCGTGCTGGCTGCCCCTTCCTGTTCCTACTCGGAGAATCACAAGATCCATGTTTTTTGAAGCTGGGAACAGACGAGGGAGGTCACCTCACCCGACCTCTGCTGCTCAAAGCAGGGTCAGCGACAGCTGGTTGCTCAGGGCTTCGTCTCTTCGGCTTCTGAGCATCTACGAGGTCAGGAATTAAGACGTCCACCCTCGCCTGTCCCCATGCGAGCCAGCAAACCTGGCGGCCGCTCCGCTTCTCCCGGCTGCTGGAGATCTCTGCCCACGACGCGTGGAGGCCGCGGCGATGCAGGCACCGCCGGGCCCCGTCCTTCACGGGAGCGAGGAGGGGCGCTCCCCTCACGGGAACTTTCTTCCCGGGGTAGCACCAGCACATTCCCGCCCAGCCCCGCAGCCGCGGCGCGGACACAGCCCGGGCCCGCGGCACCGGCCCCG